>RDPX01000026.1:3636331-3651341 GCA_003991215.1 Morbakka virulenta
TTTGGAATGTACAATAAGAGTTGATATTGAATTTTAGTCAAGCTGTATACGCCCCTATACAGTATACATATTAATAATATTCTGCAAAAGGAGTTCGATTGAGATCACAAATGTCAGTAAATGATGCAACAAATTTACCAGGAAAATTAAGAGTTGTAGTAGATTGAGTTATGAAGAAGGACAATCAGAGTCGAATTTGATCATGAAATAAAGCTTTAAATATAATTTTTACAAATTTAACCCATTTTTGAGGTAAAAGGGTTGAATTTTAGGAAAAAGTGAATTTGTCGACGTAAGATGAGATAAAAGGCTTTTAAATAAGCTGCTACACGGTCGAGTTCATGAGGCCAGACTAAGGAGCTAGCGAGAAAAAACCTGGTCATCATCTGAGAGGGAATTCAGAACAGATGAAAACCACGACGGGGTATTCGAGTCGAGAAGAATTACCTTTGCACTCGGTAATTTACAATGTCAAATTAGCAGACATTGGTACCTCTTCCACAAATTAAAATGGGTGAATTACAATATCTGTTTACTATTGTCTTAAGTGTAAGGTATTATCTGATAAAGGCACTTAATAGCCTTCAGTCGTAGAATGAATTACCTCTATTAGTCTATTTATTGTAACTGATGAATCCTTGAAATTTTATCTCTCCACAACACAACATTTGCAGAACCTATGATGCTATAATACACCCATATTCGGTATTTTCCCGGCTAACTTAATGAACTTAAACTAAAAACATCTAAAAATTATCAATTATTATAATTGTATGAGGTACTACTTTTTTATTAATGTTTTTCTTTTTTTGCTTACAAATCAATTTATATCTCTCTACAGACGAATATACTTTCCCTTTTATACTATATGAAAGTAAAAACCTTATGTATGTAGATCTATTAAAGTATTAAATGTACAGTAGCTAATCTAACCATTAATCTCCTTGAAGTTCTTGATTTTTAAACGTTTTAAGACAGGTTTTGGAGAAGTAAAATATTTGTGAACACAGAGCTGAATTCGACCCAGTGCCTGAAACTTTCATGACCACATAGCTAAGGTATTAAGGGATTGGGCACTAGTGCAACACCTGTCTTCTGCGGGTCTCGTTGGATGGCGGTGTACATCATCGGTCGTTTATATTGGTTCAAGATCCATAAAATAATCATTATGTATCCCACATTTCTTATATCTTTAGGCCCTAACATATATTCATCATAGGTGTGTATGTATTAGGGCCAAGGTGACCTGGACGTCCCTGCCATTGTACCACAATTAAAAATTCCATGAACAAAACTAACTGTCACGTTTTATTACCTCTAAACTATACCTGTTTGCCTATTTACAGGTGACCACGCGGCATCTTTATGCAACCAATCTCGTTCAACCCGTCTAATTTTGTACCAACGTGATAATTTGTGACAAGCGATTTCTCTAATCCTTATTTTCCGTGTATCCCAATATTACATCACCAAATAATTTTGCTAACTTTATTCTTGAGAACAAAAAGGATGACTGGCTGCGTAAGCTAAAATCAACTATTACACCAGTTCGAACCAAGCGTGGTACACACATACTTTTCATTTCTCCACATTTCAAAGTTCTTTCCTTTATTATTTTTTCAAAACAGAATCTCACCAAGTTTTAAGATATTTTCTGCAGCACCTGCCAACCAAATGTTTCTGGACTGGAATTAAAACTGTACAACCTAGTAGATGTTTTCGTCCCACCTTAATCCTCCTCCATTAAGTATAATTAAATGACTAATTAGGTTTGAATTAATGTATTCAACAAGTAAAGAACTCTACACAAAGGTAATAATTTTTGTCATTCTATTTCATGTTGAAAAAAGGAACATAGGTGAAACACCAGCTTTCTTTTATTACCGACAGTAGGAATATTATCGAGTTTACTGTTGTCTAATGTAGACGTTAAAATCAGATAAATAAGCGTTTATGCCCACCATAGGGCTCTTGGAAGTAATTTTTTAAATTCCAAGACATCAAAAGGAATTGATTGAGGTCAATATCAAGTGACCTTTTGTCAAGCACTTTACGGTGCAAAGGTAGTTTGTTGTGGTTAACTGTTTTGGACAATTCTTTGGTAGTACAAACAGTTTTGCTTCTAGTTTATCCTCAGTTCACATTAACGTCGTAGATACTCATTCAATATCTGTAGCAACTCCGATAATTGTTTTAATTATAAAGGTGTCTTTTACAGAAAAAGAGAAGAACCATTTTCAGCTTGCAGGGCAGTTGTTCTTCAGTAAATCAACAATGAAGAAAAGTCAAAGGAAAACAAGAAAGAAAAGTAGAGAACCAAGGGTTGATCCTTGTTACACTTTTTGGATTTTAATTCGACGTTTATTAAAGCAAGCAGTAAAATATAACATTTTAAATGCCATAACTTTTTAGTAATTGATTAAGTATCGTTTGAATGGAGTTTTATATTTTCATTTCTGTAATATTAATTGAAACCACGAGGCATTTCTAGTAAGTGCAAGTCATCAATTGGTGTTAATTACGTCCCTACTCTTTATACACATTTGTACCCCTTGCCAGTCGCTCTTCTTCTTCTTCATCTTTCGGCTGCTCCCGTCAGGGGTCGCCACAGCGGATCAATCGCCTCCATTTGGCGCGGTCGTCACCGTCCTCTCTCCTCACTCCTAATATCCTCATATCCTCTTCAATTCCGTCCATATATCTTCTCTTTGGTCTTCCTCTCTTCCTCTTCCCTGGCAGTTGCATCCTTAACATTCTCCTCCCGATGTAGCTATCTTCTCTTCTGACCACGTGTCCGTACCATCTCAGTCTTCCTTCCCTTTGCTTCTCTCCTAATCTTCTAACGTGTGCTGTTCCTCTGATGTTTTCACCCCTTGCCAGTCGCTACTTCGTCTAAATGACCGGGTTACGGTGGTTTAGTACGTTGAAATAAACTTATATTTGCACATCACCTGTTTTTTTTATTTTTCAGAAGCAAGGCGCAGAACAAAATCCCTTAAAAGCAAAGGTATTAGCTTAAAATAATACTTTGTTTACCGTTTGGATTTCATCCTCTGTGCGCAATGCAGGGTTTTTCGATAGAACTCGGATTGCTTCGGCTGAAAGGCCAACCTGGGAGGAAAAACCGAAAAGAGTTTAGAGCATTCATTTTGCAACTCGAGGTTACTTTCCTGTTACAACCGGAGGCATAATATGTAACACGTCTTATCTATCATATGAACTGGTGAGTTAACTAGTCTATCCACACCTTCCTTTACCCGTCGCTTTTGAAAACCCAACTTACGAGCGACTCCAAAGGCATTGGAACTAAATTTGTAATTGGGTGGCTACTTGCACAAAATTTCAAGCAATGACAAAATAATTACACCAGGCTAACGAACAATTTCAGCGTTTTTGAAAAATAGTTGGTTAGGAACTTAACTGCGGACACACTTATATATAGTACATTCATTAAAGTAGTAAAACCTAGTTTATTTCAATTAGAAATATTAGATTACACCTTGCCAGGTATTTTTATCCAAAAAAGTAAACATACTGTCCATACATTCTAGGGAAATCCTTGATTTAACTAAAACCAGAAAAAAACCATTCCGAAACAATATAAGTTGGAAACTGTCCTCCCTGAAAGGAATCGAAGTTCCTGAGAAAATGAGTCAAAACTCTAACGAGTTAAAAGGCAAAATCCTGATTTAAGACTTCGTAAAGTCGAACATGACTGAAAAAAATTCATTTCATCCTAAAGAGTGCAGACAGACATCACACAATTTAAAATCTTTTAAAAAGGATTTAAAGACAGACACACACACTACATGAAATGAAATTCTTTAAAAAGGATCTAATTATTATTTATGTTATTAGGAAGTTGGAAACTGAAACAATACTTACATCTCTAACAGCTTTAAAATAACTTGGATCAAATAGAGCGTTTTCTGATACTGCTTCAGGTGTCTCAAGAGTGTCTATGTCGAATTGGGCAAATGACGCTGTAGCTCTTTGTTGCTTTAAATGGCTAGAAAAAAATATTTCATGGTATTTACTGGCGTCTTAAAACAATAATGTATTTTTATTCATCTTTCTCCCCTCTCTTTTCCTCCCTCCCCACCCCCAATTCTGTTTCTGTCTCTGTCTCTTTCTCTGCCCATCTCTCTGTCTGCCTGCCTCTCTCTGTGTGTGTCTGTCTCTTTCTCTCTGTCTGTCACTTTTCCTGTCCCTCTCTCTTTTTTTTGTTTTTCTTTCTCTGTCTCTGTGTGTGTGTCTTTCTTTCTCTGTCTCTCTGTCTCTCTCTCTCTGTGTCTGTCTGTCTGTCTGTCTCTGTCTCTCTCTCTCTGTCTCTCTCTCTCTCTCTCCTCCTCCTCTCTCCTCCTCTCTCTTCCTTCCTCTTTGGCCTCTGTGTCCGCCCCTCTATCGATCTTTCTCAGTACTACCTCCCAGTATTCTCAAAGAAGCCTTAATGGATCTAATTAAGAGGACTACTGTTCTACTTTGGCTTAGTCTATAGATCAAACAGTTGTTTTTATCCAAGGTGCAAATTAGATCTTTTATCATTCTAACTCACTTTTACTTTGTGAACCTTTAATGGTTAATATCCCTTCATCTCGTTGTAAACATCCTATTAAAAATATAACTTTTCCCATTTTCGGTAAAACGAGACAAATTTTTGCTGGTGGTACCATTCTCTTTTGACTTAATGTCCAACTGCAAACCAAGTAAAGCCAGAACCTAAACAGCAAATCTTTTCTTTTTACCAAAAAAGTTGACTGAAAGCTAGCTTCTCCACCAATACAAATAACATTACATTTCTTCACACAAACTACATAACCGACCTGGACTCTTCTATTTTAAACCTGCGATAAATGTAAAAATTAACCTTCAACAATATTCTTCTGCCATTCAAAAGTCAATAACTTAACACTTTTAATTACTGTTTTTCAGATTTTTTTTGAAGGTTGAGGGGGGTGGGGGTGGCGAAAGATATTTTTTTAAGAGATTTTTTATGCTAGTGAGACCTTCTTCCGGTCCTGGCGCCAGCAACTGGCTTATCTAAGAGATGCTAAGCCTTGTTTCACTTGAAAAAAATAATCCGAAGGTGTTTCGTCATGGTACATTCGGGCAGAAGACCACTAAGCCATTGTTCCTATCGAACGAAATATAAAACTGTAAATTTTCTTTAGAAAGAAGACACCCTTATGAAAACCAAATCCAAACCCTCTTGAATGCTGATCCAATTTACCAGTTGTGCAGTCTTGGTTCTCAAGATATTTCTTCAAAATAACCCGTAAGTTATTAATGGGAATAAGGTCAAGGGTCCATTTTGTTTTTCTATGTTCACGTTAATTCGTACAGTACTATAAGTTCTTAAGGGCCCATTTCTTCCATAATGCAAGACACTATAGTTATATACCATCAAGGCAACATTTATAGCCAACTTATTTTTACGCAAGGGGTGACCAGCCTATTAAACGGAAAAGAAAAGCACTTACGTAAAAGATAGCTTAAAGATATTTCATCGATAATAGAAAGGAGAGCAAACGCAAGACGTTTTTAGAGGTAATGCTGTAGAAGTGTCGTGTAAAATTGAGCTTTGTCCTCTACATTAACTCTACTTTTTGTTAATGTAAAGGATTAATTGTTTTAATGGGTGGAATGTATTGGTAACGAGGGCTATGTATTAGTGTTACATTTACAATTGACCGACAATTTAACAATTTCAAAAGTGTTAAATTTGAAACCTAACAAATACATTACATTTACTTAGATTGGGGAGACGTTGATAAATATACTGAATTTCTCACTGTTAAGGAATATTGGATAAAAAGAAATTTCCCCTCACTTGACGGGTCATTATACCTATTTTCAATTACTGAACCAAAAAAGATGTCTTCTTACCAAAAAGAAACTTCCAGGCAGCAATTGTTACATTTTTGAAATAATAATTTGTAACAAAACAATAAAAAATGCAAATATAACTTTGTATACGCTACAGTATTTTAGTTTTAATACCAGAATTTCAACAGGAATAATTAATGCTTATTGCTTATCTTTGTTCACAAAGGGGTTTTTTTGTGAAAAATATGTCAATTTTGACTTTACAATATATATATAATATAAGTCAATCAGACAAAAGACCCAGTAAAAATTTCAAATAGCTGATGCTTGCAAAAATATATAATCATACTCACCTTGTCAACGCTTGTAGAAAGTTTAATGCATTTTTTACTTGAATAGCGACAGTGCGGAATCTATCCATCGGCTAAAAAGAAAGTTGTAAACTTTTTAATAAAGGTTGGAGTCGAGTTATAACTTTCAGTGACTCAATTTCTAGTGAAGATTTTGGTTGTACAAGGGTAATTTGATAACGACAAGGAAACAATGTGGACCACATCAGCTGATCATGGACAGCTGATGCGTGCCGTCAATTTGTTTCACAATTTTAGCAGCTATATATCTTTAATAGGATTTGATGACATGCTACAGATTCCTCTGATTTTTGCTCTGATGGAGTGGAGTCACTTAACCGATCAGCCCTTTTGTTCAGGACGTACAATGTCAATATTTTCTGATGCAAAGTGTTAGAAATAATGGTCAAAAAGCTTTTGATTGTCACAGAATCCAAATACTGGGCATACTTAAAACCCTAATCAAAACGTATAAGACAGGTTTACTATGGTATGGAGTATTGGACAAGTGATCGATCTGAAACAACGCAGAAGGACAAAAATGGTACTGTCAAATGAATTTCCTTATGTCTCCTATCATATGTTTTCACAACTTCCAAAAGGTAAAAACCATCAAGAGAAACTTCATAGCAAGTGTACATGATTTTTAAATATTCTTGCGACTGCTGAATGTCATTGTAACGTAGTGCGGTAATAATACAGAACATTGAATCCCGAAAACACCTTAAAAGAGTTTTAAAAAGTCATCACCTGTCTATTATTTTACAACTGAATTCTTACTTATTTATTTCAGCCGTCTGAAATTTATCTCGTGCTTTTAATACGTGCTCCCATTTTCCGGAACATTCTATGTGCATTTTTAACAGCCTGAGCGGAGGAAAAACCCTATTAATAAACCTTTTAATGCATACTTTTGCCAAAATGTGTCTCCGATATAAGCTTTTAATAACTTTTTTTATGTTGGTAATCTGGTAATATTACATCAAATTTTCATTTGACAGCAGGAGTGCATAAGGTAGATGAATCAAAGAATACTGACGAATTGATGAACAGATCAGACTGATGAACTCATGGCAAGACACCATAATATGTAAAATTATACTTCATCCTCGATTGAACAATCTAACTATCACGATCTCTACACAAAGACGACCACCTTTTTCGTGTCTGGAATCGTGACGTCTGATGGTTAAATTTACCTTTTCACACCCCTGTCCGGACAAGAAAATCATTCGGCAAGTACCATTTGAGTGATCCTATTACTGCACCCTGCGTTTCACTGTGCTCCCAAAATTAACAACTGACGTGTTTATTCCAAAATGAGTGAAACAAGGGGGTACTAAATAATTACATTTCATGTTTGTGTTTGTCTCTTCATTTTTTATCAATCTTGCTATTACCCTGGTATTCAGACTAATTTTAAGAGGTTAGTCATTAAAGCATAAAAACCGGACATGGATAGAATCAAAAAAGTATGTAGAGAAATAAGAAAAATCTTGAAATTTAGTCCGTACATTTGCTACCCCTACTACAATTTGTACATTAACGCATTATCTAATTAGAACATTAACATTTCAATAGTAATAAAAATAACGGAAACGTTCCCTTTCCCACTGAAGTAGAATATACTTTTCTAATTCATGAGATCTGATACTGAGTCTCCTGGAATTAAAATAATTCGAGTTTCCAAATAAAATTTAAGCAGTTATTGCTGTAAGACAAGCTAGCTTTGGAAAAGTGTGGTTCGCACTTGTTTTGTTAATAAAAATAAAGCCCATCATTTGTGACGGGGTTTCTCCAGCTTATCACACAGAAAAGTCGCGGGATTTCCTCAGTCTGGTACAAAACGTTGGATGGGTTTCTTGACTGTCTCTTTGTTTTCAGTATTGAAAAAAAACCCACACTTGCTTCCAGCTGTTTCATTCTGGCGTCTTTGGTTCAGTCAATTGCCCGCAAAATAACTTTTGAGCAAAATGAACGTTTTTTTAATACCGATTTTTGATAAATTATAATAATTCTTGCTTTTCTGTAGATCACTTCGCGGACATGAAGTCGAGAAAATTCAAATGGGATGCTCTATTTTTCACAAATATCGTTTTTGCAAGCATCAGAAATTCAAATACGGAGACTTTAGCAGTGTTTAAATTTACCAGGAAGGTAATACACAGAGGAAAAGCACTGAATGCTACTATTCCTGAAGAAGTGGGCTTAAAAGATGGTCTCAACTTTAAGTGTCTGCATTGCTCCCCAAAGTTTAAGAATCAACAAAGATTAAGTCTACTTATTATTTATAGATATGAGCAGTAAATGGTCAGTATTTTTAATTGCATTCTTTTGCAATTTGGCTAAAACCTGTTCTAATATAACTTCTCTGTACCGAGAGAATAAACAAGGGTAAGATCACATCCTTAATTGCAGGGAAGGTGGGGTTAAGTAATTTCTGTGTTTTAAACTTGGATTTGTTGAAGAGCCTTAGAACGTACGCTGATAGACTCACACTTTTGTTGATTTCATTCTATTTTTTTTTAGTTCGAAACACTTTGCTTTCAGGGTGGCTGAATCTAATGAAGGCCATCGATTGATCAGACTTCATATTTTTTAAAGTACCGTTGCAATTGTTTTTGTCCATCTTCTATTAAACAGGAGTTAATTTTCTTTGCCACACATGAGGAGCCGTGGCTTAATGGTTAGTGCAACTACACCTCAACCAAGAATTCCGGGCTCGATTCCCCAAGCGGGCGACTTTGGAAATTCACAAAAGAAAAACCCATTGGTTGGCGTCAGGAAGGGCATCCGGCCAAGAAATTCCTCATTGCCAAATCCAAGTCCCTGTGAAGGGCACCGTCTGAGCCCCAATTACTGGGGGGGGGTAATGACGTTAAAACCACCACCACCAACAACAACAAAATACATGAAAATAGTAATACTATTTTAAAAACCTGGAACAGTCTATGTTACAAGTTACAGTATATGCTGCAATTAAACATTTGGTCACTTGTGTCTGTCGTCATCTTACTGTAGAAGACTACAGGTATCTATAAATATTTTTATACTTAACAAACAAAGTTTGAACAAAGTTTTACTTGTTAATTTGTATCTAAAGGATTAAGAAACCATTTGCACCTTGGGTATCCGAAATCAGTATAAAAATTAGAGCTCTTTTGAAGAGAAAAGAGATGTTTCAAATTAGGGGTTTGATGGGATATTTATTAGGACAGAAAGGCATTTCTGACATAAGGTGTTTTTTATCAATAGTCTCATCCTCGAGCATCATTTCTTAATTACATATTTATAAAGAACAATTCATTTCACCCGATCTATCAATGTACCAATATGGGACAGACTAAACCAAATTAAATCCATTAAAACTTACCTTTTGCCTCGATGAAGACCTTGAAAATGTCGAATCCCTTATTCTACTTCTTTTTTGCTGTGGTAGTTGTATAGATGAGACTGAGCAGGTTCGAACCAGTGGAGGCATGCGAGATTTTCTGTCAGGAGTCAAAATATTGTGTGTAATGAAGCTATGTTTCTGCAAAACAGGCAGATATCCTTTTTGCTTGTTTTTTCCAACAGGTAAAGACGAAGAGCGAGAGATTTTGTTCTTTTGCCCGGAGCTGCTAATATCATGAATGGATGCATACCTATTTCTTGATGCATAAGCACTTCGAGAGAGTCCTTTATTTAAAATTTCCTGGTAAAGATAGCAGAAAACAGGAATTGTGTACTAAAAATTAAGGTGCAAGGGCTTCTTCACGAATAAAGGAACATTGTTCAACGAAACGGCTTTTGAAGTCTAGGAGCAAGAGGTGATTTTCGCAACCTCATCAAAATATTAAACATTAGCAATACCCTACCTGTTACGGACACACACACGCATATATACATATACATATTTATTTATACGTGTACAAATACCAAGTTTTGTAGTCTAATAAGTAGTTAACTCAAAGTTCCATCCACAATGTAATAATGGAATTCCTGAAGTGTCTAAGTCTTTTTGTTAATTTTCAGTGGGTAACTGGAAGAGCCTTGCTCCTCTGGTAACCTTCTGACATTAGTCATGGGACTTGTCTGTATGTTGATAGAAATGTCTAGTGAAGAATTTAGTACAGCTCTGAATGTTTTCAAGGCATTGGATAAAGTGTGATAACCGTGCTTTGTAAGCTCTTTTTATGGTATTAGTTGAAGGATCTTTAGCATCATCCTTTCTTTCAAATAGTAAAAAATGTCATGCTGAGCGAAAATACTTCTGACAAGTATTGCAGTAACACTGGTGTTCCTCACCAGCCTATTTGTGGTTTAACTCTCTTCCTTCTCTTCATCAATGATATTTCTAGTAACTTCCTTCAGTTCATCAACATCTATGCTGATAACACTACATTGCATTGTGACATTGGCTCAAGACAACTCACCAGAAACAACTAAAACGTGTGGTGGAAAATTCAGAATTAAGGAATGGGGAATGAAGTGGCTGGTCTTTTTTGGTGCTGCAAAAACGAAACTGATGTTGTGCATCTGGGGATTTATCTCTCTTCAATATTCATAGAAGATCATTCTGGTGTTAACCCTGATGACAATACTTCCTTTCTTGAATAAATCTCATCCCTGAGGATGATTGGTTTGCCATTTTCCCCAGATCTTTCTTCTTAGAGTTCTTATATTCAACCTCTTAGTAAGCCTGTTTCATGAAAAGTAGATTTTTTGAAATGTGCTAAAGAATACCTTATTACTTAGGCCATTTCATATCTTTATTAATCTATCTTTTAATTTTGCATGGAGTACTGTTGTCGCATTTGCAAAAGGTGCTCCCTCGTTTCATTTCGATTTTATTGATTGAGTTCAGAGACCTGTCTACAACTTGGTAGGTCTAAATCAAATTTAAAATGTAAATTCTGCTGGTACGCTTCACGTCTTGTCTCTTTGACAAAATGTGACTAGTGGTATACGTTGCTATTGTAATTGTTACCTTATTTGAACGTAGGCATTGATATTGGCGTTATTGTTGGATATGGTATTTGTGTTATGTTTACGGTGTGAACGAGGGTTGTTGGTTTTTTTCATATAGTTGTTGTCGTAGAAGGCAAAATACGGGAGACAATACGAGATGGTATGTTATATAGAGGCTCCTTGTGTGTTTTTGTCACTGAGATTGCAAAATGGACAATTTTCTTTTTCCTCTGCAATTTTTTACTTTTTGAAAGTCTCGGAATAGCATTATTTGTTTTGGATAATCTTCTAATTTTTTTTGTCAAAAACTCCAAAGCAACCCCTCTTAAGTACTGTTCAACTACAGTCTGTCAATGTAGTGTCATAGTTGTAACAGTACGAACACCTTTAGAAAAGCAATATATATACTATTAAGGTCTACTGTTAAAGCTGCGCATTATCTGAAGAAATTATGTACGTAAATACCACAAATGGATGTACATTTATACAAAAGCAACTTTTAAAATTTTAACAACCATTAAAGTAGACATGTTTTTGTGAGGTAATGGCGTTCTAGAATCATGGCTTATCTGTATTGGGTTGTATAGTGATATGCTTAATTAAACGTTTTATTGAGTCTATTCGAAGAGTTGTGGCTAAGGCTTTAAGAGGGAAAGCAGTTTTATGATATCAGCAGACACAAATTAACAACATTTTTTGCTACCTCGTATGACGTTTGTTTTTTGTTTACAATTGAAAAGGAGGGGACGCAAAAGATGGAAACGATAAGAGATATCTAACCACAGAAATATACACAACGTCAATGATACTCTTTAATTGTTAGAATTTTGTAATACAACACAAGGTAATGAAATTCAATGTGGATCTTTCATTGATGGTACCCTTGTAAACAGTGGACCCATTTTTGTCTTTCACAGATTCCATGGAAGACCCGAAAGGAAGCAATAGTTCAAGAAAAGGGGGGATAAAAAGCCCACAAGGCACCATAAAATGCAAGACATAGGGATCGCCCTCAAGAACCCTCTGTGGGAAGGTCTTTCTTCTTGGGTTGATCTAAAGCCGGAACTCAGGCATTTCAAGACCATCTGTCCTGCATGCTTAAGCCCTATAACTAAAGACCCGACCAGGGAAAGACTAGAGCTCTACAATTTTCCTTAGCCAAAAGGCCGAGAAGCGATAAAATTCAAACTACAATTATAGCAATTCATGAAAAATGTATAATTTGGTAACCAAATGGAACAAGTGATTTTGAGAAAATACATTTTTCTTTCGGAAGATCAAGTAGCATACTAATGTGACCTTTATTGTAACCTTGGTAACCTAGTATAACCTCTTCTTTTCGTAAGTACATAGATTTGTCTTAAACATTGAAATAAGGATATGTTGTATGTCAATGTTAGCCTTCATATATAAAGTTGGTTTTGTTAGTTACCTTTCTGGGATATCTGTTTGTTACTATGGGTGTTGCAGTTGCACTTGCCGGACTCGCGGTCTTTGAAGAACGATCATCTAACAAATAAAAATAACAAATTATTAGTGTCACTGAAAAAGCAATCTGCTAACATTTTGTATCCTATTCCATTTCATTGCTATGTGGAAAAATATCAATTGATTCATTCCCAGCATACTTAAGTTAAAAAGCATTTCAGAGGAAGCAAAAGTCAATATTTTCTTTATCTGGAATATATACAGTTACCAAATGTAGCCTTGAATGATCTAAAATCCTATTAATTGTTTTTTCTCTTGGACAGTACTGTTTTGAATTTCAACTAACAAGGTAGGAATATGTACAGGGTGAATCAAATGTAAAAACGCAATCATTGGTTGTTTCTTTGAGACTGTTCAATAATAACAATATTCTGACAAATTTTGAACTTCTTATTTGCCAGTTTGAAATAAGCATACTGCTATTTTGAAATAGATATTTGGAACACGTACTGATCAAAGAGTCTAAAGAGTAACAGTTTTTTACTATACCACAGCAGTTGTTTTGGGAAAGAGTACTATAGTAAGGCAGTAGTAGTCATATTGAGTACTATTGAGTAATATGGAAGCGAGAACACTGTACTACAGCAGTTGTTTTGGGAAAGAGTACTATTGTAAGTGAGTAGTAGTCATATTGAGTAATATTGAGTAAGATAGTGAGTAGTAATAATAATATTAATAATAGTATATGTTGGAGTGTAAATGGAATTGCCAGAGCCTTAAAACTGTTCAAATTTTTTAATGGTACCAGATATGAACAAATGTATGACGCAACTATTATTAATATTAATACATGATTAATATTTGCAGGTTTGCTCGTTCGAACACGTTCCACACTGGTTTATTCTATTTATTTATTTCATATTTTTTATTTTTGGCTTTCGTCTAGACATAGAATCTTGACAGGATCCTCAAAATCTGTCCAAAAAATTTATTTACCCTCTAACAGAAATTCCAGGCGAACCACTCCCCAATATAATCTGTCTATTTTGCCGTACTGTATAATTCCTGAAAGAAGTTATATGAAGACAATCAATTAATGATTTATCCTTATTCCATGAGGTATAAATATATATGTAAATTTGATAAAGTAGTAACACTAGTGACATTCTCTCTAGCTAGAAATGGAGAATGTTGGCCTCGACAAACATGGATTTGTTTTCAAATAAAACCATAGTTCAAATAAACAGAGAGGATATAGACTGGAGTGTAGGCCACACGGCACGAAATACACACATTTACACACACACACACACACACACATATATATATATATATATATATATATATATAGTTATTGAGGGTAAATGTCTACCATAAAAACTGCTTAATGAAATTGAATCTAGAACTAGATATAAAGTGAAACAGAAGAAAGAAACTAGACTTATTTTAGAACTGAGTTTCATGTTCTTACACTCATCAGCTAAGTACAATTGCAAGACACTATATATATATATATATATAACTATTTATATATATAATATGCTTATTACGTTTTCGCATATAGAATGTCCAACGTACCGACAAGCTTACATCAATCGAACAAAAAATGTGATTTAGAATATTTACAAAATTCACTGGCAATAAAAAATAAAAGAGCTGTGAAGTACGCAGGCCATTGCATAAATCAGTAATGAATTTAATGAGAAATATATTCCATAGCATTTTCCAGATCAAGGGCACTACATCAGAAGGAAAGAGAGAACACTGTGATCTTCCCATCATAAATAAAATTACTGATGGAGACTACTGCTTTTAATACAACTACAAATACTGGTTCCAAGAGATAATAAGCATAAATATTAACATATTTACTGCATTCTTTGATAGTGGAATAACATTCTTTGTATCGTGTAACAAAGTAACAAATTTGGTGTCGATTTCGGCATACATTTTTTTACAATTAATATATTACTACTGTTTGTATTAAAATCAGAGCAATTAATAATTCTGCTACTGAAATAACTACAGCTACGGTCCACCTGGTACCATCGTAACGTCACTGATACTGTCAATACTGGAATTACAACAACTTTAGCTATTTTACTACTACTACTACTACTACTACTACTACTACTACTGCTACTGCTATTGCTACTACTACTACTACTACTACTACTGCTACTACTGGAACTATTACTACTACTACAAAAACTACTGCTACTATTACTACTACTACTTCTATTACTACTACTACTACTACTATTACTACTACTATTACTACTGCTATTATTATTACTATTATTACTATTACTACTACTGCTACTGCTACTACTAGTACTACTATTACTACTACTACTATTACTACTTCTACTTCTACTGCTACTACTACTACTACTACTACTACTACTGCTACTTCCATTGCTACTACTACTACTACTACTACTACTACTACTACT
>RDPX01000026.1:3674392-3691429 GCA_003991215.1 Morbakka virulenta
AGGA
The DNA here is from genome assembly GCA_003991215.1 of Morbakka virulenta. Lineage (NCBI taxonomy): Eukaryota > Metazoa > Cnidaria > Cubozoa > Carybdeida > Carukiidae > Morbakka > Morbakka virulenta. The sequence continues at coordinate 3,674,397 of RDPX01000026.1, forward strand.
ATAGTTTTATTTAAAGATGAACATCTGTGTTGGTACATGAACATGGCGCCAGACACTGACGTCATTAAAATTTCGAACAGGCAAAAGAACTAAAAGTGATCATTCTACTGTATTATATTGCATTCTATTGTTTATTATTAGCTATCAGCGAACTTCTCTCCTGCATTAAATTTGGTTTCTAGTTTTTAGTAATATTGGTTTTTAGGATTTTTAACTTGTTTTTATCGAAGATATTCTTCTGTTGAGTAGAAAATAGAATTTCTCAAAAATAATTTTGTACGGTACACCAAACGAGCCTGGGTTGTTGCTTAAAATGTCGTAAATTTCGAGCCTGGCGTTGCTTATAAGATGTTGCTTATAAAAAAAACCGTGTACTATCCTACTACAAGCTTCCAAGCAATAGATAATTTTCCTTTTTACCACTCTTAAAGGAAAAGCAAACCTTCACTTTTCGTGATCATACACATAACAAAAAGTAGAGGGAATTGACTATCTCCTTGAAAAATGCCTCTCCTTATATTTACATGTTCTAAAACTTTATCGGAGGATATTAGGTTCACATTTCAATTTTTCATCAACGTCCATAAAAAGTTGTCCACATTGTTACCCACGCTAGTCATCCTTACGCTATTCAATATCCGCGGGCGAGGAATAATGTCATAGGTCCTCATACAAGCGATTTAAGCCAGTCCTAAGCTACCAATCTCTCATTACAATTTTATCTATGAGAAGTTGATGTTGTGTCTCTGTACTGTTTCGTCAGCATTACTTCTGTTCAGGTGTTAACTTATTATTGGCTTCCACAAAACTATACAAATATTATTTTTATTATTATAATTTTACTGTTACTATTACCATTATTATTATTTACTTAAAAAAAGGAAACAGCAATTATTCGAAAAAGGAATTTCATATACTGTAGAAAAAAGTGCTTGGAAACAAATGTTTAAAAAGAGTATGTGAAACAGACAGTGCTGAGTAGAACTGACAATAATCACGCGATAGTCGAAGAGTACTCCCGTGTGCCAAATAAACGTTCCTCATGGCTTGTTAATTTTTCAATATTTAAATATATTTTCCACACCTGAAGCTGGTTTTTCCCCTGGTTATATTTTTTGCCTTCGTACATCTCTAAAAAGTAATGTATACATTACAAAGAATGAAATATTCTGTCTTCACAGTAAGCACATGCAATTATTCTTTTGCGGACATTAAAGGTTTCCTCTGAGAATATAGTCAGGAAATTCCATCACTTCAACATGCGCACGGCCACCAACTTTTATTGCCAAGCAAAAAAATGTTTTGCGTTTATTTTATTAATTTACAAGTTCGAGAAAAGTGTCAATTGCTGCTTTAACTTTTAGTTTAGTTGCAAATGTTTTAAAGAGATAAGCGAAGAGAGACCTTTCAGAGGAGATACAAGAAGGTACATATTAAAAGAAAAACATGAGATTAGAACACGTATCAAGAAATATGAAGACGAATACAAAGATTTTGTAGAACAGAACAAAAGCAACATCAATTTTAATGATTAACTCGAAAAACATGGTCAAAAACGACTCATAGGAAGCTATCTTGCAAGCGCTGTACTCGAAATTTACCCAGCTTTAAAAGATATCAAACGTGATGATGCAAACCTGTAGAGAGCTTGAAAACATGGAAAGTCACGTCCAGAAACGACTGGAGAATATGACATTTTGGGACTAACAACAGAGGTTTAATTCGGTCAATCAGGAGGAGAAAGTAAACAAGCTATTCCAAAAGTTCGTGAAGCAACGTATTATTGGTATTTTGACAACCGTTAAAGATTAAATGCAAAGTTTTCCAACTCAATTTAAAAAAACAATGCAATATTTTACGAATGACAGCCTTCGTAGCTGGAGAAGGAAGTTCCAGAAGAGAAGAAGATTGTATTTTATACTAAACGGGTTGGTGGCTGGATGAAAAAAGATAATTTAGTCTAAGGAAGCCGAACATAATCAAACTAACCGATTGAGAAGAACATACTCTTCATCGTTAGGTTTGCAATTGAACCACCGAGTATAAATGGAGATAAAAAACCCTCCCATCGCAAGAAGACTGGAACCTGTAAGAATTTTTAATTTCACTGGTTATAACACAAACGTCAATGAAAACTATACATTATCAAGACAAAGAGTAACTGGGTATACACAACTTACAAATGACGGTTCATTCAAATTGTTAGCTGAGGTTGTGTTTAAAGGGAAAAGGACTCGTACGAAAGTGAACTCACCGGGGAGTATCTACTATCAATAGGCTCCTAAAGAACCCTACAGGCTTGAATAAATGCTCAAATTTTTTTATCTTTCAAACCATTTTAACACGTTCACACCTACAAACCACGAGAACTGCGGAAGCCCTCTTAAAATGTGGCTGTATATTTGTTGAAATCGGTGGAGAAATAACTGGTTGTGTACAAGAAAATGACACTGATTTACATGTAAACTTCAAAGGGTAACAGAAAACACGAACAGGACCCTATAATTACACAAGTTCATAATGATCTAAAGACTATTCCATTAACTTCAAGAGATGACCTTATAACGATGATGTGTAAGAGTCACAAGAAGCTAGAGATATTTTTCAAAATTCGTTAGTTGGTGACTAGAGCAATTAATGACACCAAAGATTATCTAGTATCTGAAAGAACTTACAAGATCACTTGAGAAAAGGTGATGGAATGTTGCTAAAACTCTGAAGTCCAGAGGACTTGAAAAGTCTGCTGAAACCATTAACTCTACCAAAAGCCGTGAAACGGAATGAAGTATTTTTGCTGAGGAAATATCAGTTGACGAAGGTGATAAGCTTTTCGATTGCAAAGGCAATGAAATTGACAGTCCAAGAGCGAGATGCAGAAGATCAAGAAATGTCAAATGAAAAAGCAACTGTATCAGTCACCTATGGGGAAACAGTACCGGAATGCAATGGTGCTCCAGTAATTGTTTCAAGGATACCATAAACTCCAGATTTAGCTCCTTCATGTCCTGTTGAAATCACAAAACTTCTCAGTGAAGAAAGTTTCCGGACGAAATATGCAATACTTTATTATGTTTTAGTATATCAAATCGACTAGCGCCTTCTGTACGAAATATTTAGCGCTAGCACATTGAGACAAAATAAAATTTTAAAAACCCTATTGAGTATCTTGTACCGGATGACAGTTTGAGTAAGGATAAAATAAAATAAATCCCAAGAATATTCATCTTTACTGGATCAGTTTGGAGATCACTCATCATCATCATCATCATCATCATCATCATCATCATCATCATCATCATCATCATCATCATCATCATCATCATATTCGGTTTAACATCCGTTTTACATGCTAGCATGTGTTGGACGATTTCAAAAAATTGACTTCCAAGTTAGCCTATCCTTCACCAGGTCTCTGCTGACACCTTTTTGTTTCAGATCCATCCNTTGAGTATCTTGTACCGGATGACAGTTTCAGTAAGGATAAAATAAAATAAATCCCAAGAATATTCATCTTTACTGGATCAGTTTGGAGATCACTCATCATCATCATCATCATCATCATCATCATCATCATCATCATCATCATCATCATCATCATCATCATCATCATCATATTCGGTTTAACATCCGTTTTACATGCTAGCATGTGTTGGACGATTTCTTGAAATTGACTTCCAAGTTAGCCTATCCTTCACCAGGTCTCTGCTGACACCTTTTTGTTTCAGATCCATCCTTATCACTTTCTATCACTTCATACCATGAAATCACATGAAAAGATATTATATATACTATAAATGTATATATACTATAAATGTATATATATTATAAATGTATATATACTATAAATGTATATATATTATAAATGTATATATACTATAAATGTATATATACTATAAATGTATATATACTATAAATGTATATATACTATAAATGTATAATTAATATCTTTTCATGTGATCGATCAACTGATCCAATAAAGATGAATATTCTCGGGATTTATTTTAATTTATGCTGAGAGTGACCAATCAGATTATTATGCGAATGTTATCGATTTTATCAATTGGTTATTAAGTATGTTTATTGTATAACTGGAAAGAGCCTGTACTTGGATATTATTTAGTCTTTCTAAAGATTTTCTCTGTTTCTTCATATTCCATTTTTCATACAAGTGTGTCGTAATCTCTAACTAAAGTAAAGCGCAAAAGATTTGGTCTTCTCTTCAAAAGCTGATTATACCATCTATTGAACAAAAAGTTTATTGTTTTTTAACTATTCTCAAGATTTTTCCTTGAACCATTAATGTTGCTTAATTGTTATATTTTGTTTTTATTTTCTTGTAAAGATTTGTTATTTTGTTACTATCTGGTACAAAGTTGACAAACTGTCAGTAAAATAATTTTTTTTTTTCATATATCTTCATCTGGTCCAAAAAATCCCATCACCCTAGAAACATCAATACACCCTTTTTGTTAGATTTTAAGAAATTTTCCAAATCATAAAGTTATTATGACAATTTTATTTAGTCTGTAAGGAAGAGTGTGTTTTCGCCAGATTCCATTTACTGGAGAGGACTAAAAAAAGTAATAATAAATTAATACGGCAACAAATATGGTTTCAGGTGACGCTCTTAATAACATATTTTGTTATTGGTAATATAATATAATAAGTATTTGAGAAAATCTAAATAATAGTGTGGGACCTTTACCTTTGTTTTGTAAAGATGATTGAAAAGTAAGCATTTTGTAAAATTACTCTTAGCTCACTTATATTGGTTAGATAACGTAAAACATAAATATTCGAAATTATTTTTAAACTTTTGTTTGAAGTGTATCCTCAGTAAATTGAATAATCTTATTGTTTACAGAAAAGCTCATGTCTAAATGAAATGAAAACAGACCTACAAACAATGTTCTGTTGTAGATTCATTTAAATTTTACATGTATTTACTATGTTAAATCCCTCCTTTACCGAGGAAATAGACCACTGACAGGTGATAAAATAACTTAAGACACAGTACCCTCTCTTCATTAAAATATAATGCATAAATTATTTTCGGTATCTTTGAAAATGCATAAGAAAAAGTATGAAAGTTGAATCTGACTGCTAAAAAATTTGAGGTTGTTTTTTTATTATTTTTTTTGTATTTGACACATTGGAACCATAGGACAAAGAAAGGAGATAGGATTGTCTATTGTACCGAGTTTTTGTAAGCCGAGTACATGACTTCCAATAACTCATTAAGACTTGTTTAAGTCGGATCAACATTTTCTCATAAGGCTGATACATCTACTTTTATTAACATAAGAAGAAGTGTTCATAAAAGTCTGAAATATTTACTACATATCCTAATTAAGGACATTATTTTTCAATTCTCCCCATATCTTATTACTATTATCAAAGGCTTTAGAACCTTTTATAAAAAGCCATTTCTCTAAACTTTATATAGCTGTTTTTATTTTGAACACTAAAAAATATCATAAAAAGCGATTTCTCATTTCACCGTGTTTACATGTAATTTTGATCCATTGCGTGATTATGATATGGCCAAACAAGACTAACTCTCTTTTTCACATTGGAGTCCAAAGTTGACAAAAGTGGTTGTCGTCAACATATTGTGTTTTTTTTGTTTTGTTTCAAAAAAAGGCAACTGAATATTAATACCTATCCAAAACCAATCTAACTCTTTTGTAGAATTGATGAAGAGAGGTCAGATTAAGAGTGACAGAGAAAGTGGATTGGAAGGCTGTGATCCCCCAACATTGTAGCAAATTCCAACAAATCAGAGTCTGTATAAGCAGAAAAAACAGATATGGTATTTTCTTGGAGAGTTTAGATTGTCATAGATTTCAGACCTGGTTATACATAGCCTTGGACTTTCATTGGGATACTTGTTAATGCTGTCAGGATTTTAATTGACAAGCAACTTTCTGGATTCCTACAATAAATTTGACCCTCTCCAATATCACTCCATCTATCATCAGGATATTCAATGACTTCCCAGAACATAAATTCGTAGCTCATTACGGTTTTATGTTGTTATACATTTATAATTAACCTGAAGCTATATTATGGAGTTGTTATCTGTTAAAGTTTATCTGATTTAATTGACTATCCGTATGAGATTTTTAACTGTAGTCTAATGTGGGGAAAAAGTTATTCGAAGGGTATGGAAAATTATTTCTTAGTCTTTCAGGGAAATTTTATTATTTTTTTTAAAGCTTGAAAATACAGCCAGTTGGAGTCGATGACATTTTTCTGGGTGCCTTAGATACAGCTCATAATAGTTCACTTTTACTGCACCCCTTCTATTTTTCTAAACATTTTTATTGGTCAACATAATTTTGGGGGGCTTTTTTGTGAAAAATTATGCTTGTAGCTTCAAGTTTATAACTAGGTCTGCCTTTTGCTTAATAATCCACAGACTTAGTGAAATATCAAAAATACATATCATCTCATGCTTCTTATTCTTCAAGAGTTTTAGATTACTTCGTTGATATTATCTTGCTACATTGTCTTGTAATAATATGTTTTTGCCCTATCTTAATTCAAACTATAAAACAACTACAACTTAAAACGACAACGCTTGTCTTAATTGGTTATAAAAAAGACTAAGTAAGTTTCTCTTAGTTATGTTTTGAGCCATTTTCCTTTTTGTGTCCTCAAGGCAATTATGAGATTGGAAGGGAGTTAGATTACTTCCATCAAATATTTCCAAGTTTGTTTTAAATGCACTTCGTTGTGTTTGCCGTGACAACAATCTTCTGAATTTTGGTTTCTTACAGGATAATTAATTCCCATTGATAAGATAAAATCTGGAAATAGAATACTACACAAACGAAATTATTTTAAATTTAATCCTCCAATAGAACTTTCCAGATAGCTACGATGATTAATTAAAATTTATCGTTAAGTACCGATTTGCTTAGAGTATGACCTTTGACAAGCCTTTTTTAAAATTAAAATAATAAATTCTTGATATATGACAAACTGTAAACAAATCCATTGAAGAAAGCTCTATAATAACGCAGTTAAAGTTAGTTCATTCTCAACTTTCAAGTTGTACACAACTATCGTCAGTTTTTATTTGACTTTTCTCTTCTTCTTATCTAATTTTTGCATTCACTAAAAGAACGTGTTTTCTAAGGATTAAGTTATTAAGCTTTTTGGAAACAATTCCCGCAAATATCATCACTCCAAACAAGCACTATTTTTTACGTTTCTTTCTGCTCCTACTGAGATGTACGAAAAAGACAGAAGCATATAGATGAAGACTGCTGTACGTTTTCCGCGTGAACAGTCAAAGTTTACTCCTCTTGCGTAGCAAGAGTAGCAGTCAGGAACAAATGTGCAACTCGAAGGTCTCTTGAGAGAGTACCTGCACAGGTGTCGCAAATAAGACGAGTAGTTTCTTGGTAACATTAAAGCTGTATTCTTAACAAGGTACAGATAACTATATATCAATCAAATCGTACTTGGGGTACATAAACAGTAGACAAAATATTACCATATATGATGATAGTAAATAGGGGCCACCTTGTAGATCACTAAATATACTTACTTTATTTTTACTCGATGAAAAGAAAACCAGCTATAGAAATCAGAGAACCAAATGTGTCGTTAAAAGATCCTTAGTACAACGAAATATTGACAATGAGTATTTATCTCAATTGTACCAATATTTGATAATGGGTAGGAATTAACAAATATTCCACCAGATTATGCTTACTACCAGCATTGCCGTTTTTCGTGAAAACTCGATCTACATAAAGAATGTATGCAAATCTTACTATTTCTTCTTTTATTATTTATTTTCAATGCAATTCATCCATGAAGAATACAAAGACAGAATTAATCCCTATCCAAATAAATAATATCAATATTTCCATAAAAGCAGCATAATTGACTTATTCTAATGTTGTAATTAATCTGTATCTGTATATTACTGCAAAAACATTTGATGGAGAAACTCCTCCTTGTGTACGTCTTTGTTCAGAAAAGGTTTTAATTTCACTAGACCAACTCGACATGACATCTTTTGGTAAAGATCTATAAATAACCCAGTAAGAACCTTTCAAAGACGTTTTATGGAAAAAAGAATATATCTGTTTGCGGAAACACGGTCATTATACGTAGAAAAAAAAAATCAAACTACGAACTTTTAGCCTTGTTTAGTTCTAAACGTAAACATGTGGAAAAAGTGCGTCCAACAAAGAGGCAGGGGAAATACAACAGAAATTCTTCTCACCTTCTCACCGGACTCCAGAGTAGGCGGTTGCCTGTCAGCGAGGAAGCGTCAGGGATGACCATCTGCCACAGTCGAGGTAGAGCAACAGAAATGATAGCCATAAAAAATAACATCAATGGAGAATAACAACTTCAATCAATGGGGGTCCGTCATTAACAATAAAGGTTATATTGACGTCTAAATGTACATCAAATTGTTCACCAGGGAGTCTAACACGAATCAGTGAAGACCTATTGATACATTCCTAGAAAGCATGTTAGGAAAAGGACTTTGAACAAAAAAGGTGATAATTTTTTTAGCTCAGCACAAACAACAGGTATGACTTTTTGTCATTTTAGGGAAATAAACTTCTCTGGTTTACTTAAAAACATAATAGAAAAAGAAGCATTGATTCAAATAACATTTAAAATGGTATGTATCTATAATATAAAGTCTTGCAAAAGAAACTCAATGTTTTGATCAGGAATTCCATACTAGGTTCGAGGACCCTAAATCTGGTCATTGGGTTTCAGCTCGGAAGATAAAGATATTTAATAATATGAGTCACCGAGAAAGACTCATTTTTAAATGCTTTAACTTCCTGGAAACATAAAACAAGAAAGCCTGGCCAGCTTTGAAGATATACTATCTCTTAGCCATTATTAAGCATGCTCTTTATATTGCCAAACTCTGATTGATTTGCATCAGCCAACAGCGCATTGTGCAAAAAATAATTTTTTATTTAAATGACAGTTTTATTGTTGGTTTAACAAGTACAACTGTTAAGCAACATTTACAAATACAGCTGAGGTAATCTACTTGATAAATGATTAAATATGCAAGTATTAAGAGTCCTTATAGGTTATCTTTACATCATGATATGGTCTCATTGATGGTACCCCTCGTAAACAGTGGATCCATTTTTGTATTTCACAGATTCCTTCTATGAAAGACCCGAAAGTAAGCAACTAATCAAGAAAAAGGGGTACAGAAAGCACTCAAGACACCATAAAATGCAAGACATATGGATCGCTTTCAAGGACCCTCTGTGGGAAGATCCTTTCTCTTGGTTTGATCTAGACCTAGTGCTCAAGCATTTCAAGATCATCTGTCCTTCTTGTTTGAGGCTTATAACTGAAGGCTCGACCAAGGAGAAACCAGAGCTCTACACTTGATTTTAGCCAAGAAGCAATATTGGTCGTATTTATACTAAATCTGTTTACTGTAACATTTTTGGTCACGGCGATTTCCATCGAACTCTCTTTTATCATTTACATTTCCTCCCATATTGCACTGCGAGACGAGCAAAGGCACTGAATGATATTGGATGAATATAAAAGAAATAACATAATAACTTGTGGTTGTTGTCAAGGGAACGTATGACGGGGATATCGACAAGTTGGAGCGACAATTTGGAATAGGGCTTTTCTTATGCCTTTATAGACACTACAGCCGAGCAAAGCTTTCTTTGTTTAGAATGCCGAAAAGGAAAAAATGATGAAAGATGAAGGGAAGCCTTATTTCTGCATTGAATGGACGAGTGTAATTGGACCAATAAACAAAAGTCAAGGAGTGTATTGTAAAAACTCAGCATGTATGCTGCAGTAAAATGGGGAAAAAAAAGGAAATTTAACCGAGTGTCAAATAGTTTGACGGAGACAATTTTGGTAATGCTACTTATCATTTAAGGTACTGTAGCCTTTTAAAATCAAATCATAATTCTCTTGAAAATTCTAAACTTATAGGCTCAGAGGAAGTCTGGCTGCGTTTTATGTATCTTCCCATTAACGCTCTTATCATAATCTGACAGCAACATCTACACAGGGGAGGGACTTGAATTGTTTCCTTGACACCGGTATCACTGTTTACAGAATGCAGTCACTACTTGTGTCTGCGCGTAGTGTTACAGCCGGTTCAAGCTCATATCAGCCAAAGCTATGATGAAATTGTGTCTTGGAAGAGAATTATGTAAGAGCTTGATCATGTCTTGAGTCGTAAGCTTTTTCTGAGCTACGTTTCGAGAGATACTTCTCCCATCATCAGGCATATATGATGGATTATGATTATGATAAGAGCGTTAATGGGAATATACATAAAACGCAGCGAGAAAGCTAGAAAAGTCTGTAGACAGAACTATATATTCGAAACAATCTTTTGAGGATTAAAAGCTGGCAGTAATCAACACCAAGTTGTAGCAAAGGTATAGGTTAAGCTAAACGGTGTATAAACTCTTTTCTTTGCTTGGTCTTTTACCATAGACCGGCTTAAGCGTCAAACAAAAAAAATCTGACCATTTACGGGGCAAGTAATGGGAAATATATCCACACAGTTGAAAGGTGTTGATTTTGCTTCCACTAAAGCTCATCCGGAGGATAAGACCCACAGACTTGCCAGCCATTACAAGAAAACCTATCTGTACAGTAACAAGAAAACTGAATTGACTATCATCAATGCGCCATCAAGAGTACAATAGGTCTAGACTTAAGAAAGGAAGTGTCTTTGATCGACTTCTCTATACTTGGAAGTCAAAACAATACAGTCTAGAAGCTTAGGTCAAATTGGAAAAGAGGAATGTTAAGTCAATACTGTTATCTGGCTCCGAGTGCTAGAGCATATAGCAAAAAAAACTTGAGCAAAGTCAACACCTTCCAAATTAGCTGTCTGTGTAACATCTACTGCATCTTAGCAAGTTCTCAAATGAAATTCTGTATAAGACTGGATGTAATTTTGATGTAATAACACCTCCCTTGAGGCTTGAAAAGAGACAAGTGAGGTGGCTTTATGAGGTCCTACGAATAAAAAATGATAACATCCCTTAAGATCATTAGTCGGGGAACGGTAAAGGCAGAGCAAGGAGAGATGTGTCCTCCAGAGGACAAGTAGCTGCTAAGTCCCAGGACAGAAATAAATGCAGCAAATCATTGCAGTTGTATGTCACACGGGAGATAAAGATAACAAGTAAGTTAGTAAGTAAGCAAAACAAGGGGTACAGTATTTTCTATGACAGGAATAATTGAGATACCGTGACAATGAGGATCAGTGGTCCTGGTCAGTGAATAGTGTGGTTGGTGTTGAGTATAAATTTGACACTTTAAGCACAAAATAAGATTCCCACTAATAAATGTGAACTTCTTGTTCTTTTAGATATAACTAATATGTGTATATATATATATATATCAAACAACATATTACCTTTCATTAGAAACTCTGAGTTTCATTTTTGAAACAATCACCATGGTCGCAGCTGGTGTTTGTTTTCTTCATTGAGAATCTTTGAGTTGTGTTTGCTTTTATTACCAATTTTTAGAGGACAAGACGGGAGGGGGTTGGCAACCTTCTCGTGGTCCTCTCTGTCAGCAGCCGATGTCATAAGACATCGGTGAAGCTTATGCCAACAACCAGAGCAATAGGAGCAGTTTAACTACAGATATAGATAACGACGTCAACGGTATCTCTAGCACCCTTGCTGAAGATGTCGCGTCCGGCAGGAGAGGATGCAGGAACCCTCAGGTCGTCATAAAGCGAAATCCCCGCAAGACGTCGGACCTATATTTACTAAGTGGTCTTACAATATTACAGCTGAATGTTGAAGGTCTAACCAGAGCCAGGTGTGAGGTCCTTCAACGCCTGTGCTGCAAGCACTCAGTTTCGGTAGTGTTGTTGCAAGAAAAACACTCACAGAATGATGATAGCATTAAACTGAATAGATATACAGTTGCGGATGCTCTATATCACCAACATCACGGCACTGCAACCTTTATATGAAATAATTTAACTTTTTTAAATATTGACAGATCTACCTCAACAAGTAGGTCGCTGGAATGGTCGGCTATTGAACTAATTTCTGGCTCGATCAGTATCGTAAACGTGTACAAACCACCCTGAGCCATGTTTATCGGTCTGCCAGTCTTCCATCAACCCGTAATTTACTCGGGAAATTTTAACTGCCATCACACGTCATGGGACCATTGAAATAGCAACTCAGATGGCGAGGAACTCACTCAATGGCCATCCCATGCTGATCTCAAGCTCCTCTATGACCACAAGCTACCCGCAACATTTGATTCTGCAATTTGGAATACTTTCATCAATCCTGATGTGTCATTCTGCAGCCATGACTCATCAAGTATTCTATCACACCCAAGTCACATAATTGGGGATAATTTTCCACGATCGTAACATTGCCCCACAATAATCTCGCATCCTGCTATCACTGAAGTCACTCCAACAACTCAAGATGGAATTTTAACAAAGCGAATTGGTTCGATTTTGAAGAAGCTACAGCTACTTTGCCAGAAACACTTTCACTAGGCAATCTTGACATGTTAATCGCTCCTTTCGAACATTCCAGTCACAAGTTCTCAGTACGGCAAAGCGACACGTACCAAGAGAACATCGGAAGAGATTTGTTCCATGCTGGGATCGCCAGTGTGACAACCTTGCAGAACTACACGCCCAAGCCACTACCCTGGGGAAAAAAAGAGGTAGCAACTAGCAATTTGTTAGACCATACTAACCATCGTTGTCAGAAGTCTTGGATCTCTGCCGTAACCAGCATTGATATGAAGCACTCCAGTAGGAAAGCCTGGTCAAAGCTCAATCGGTTGACTGGTAGGAAGAGGCGAGCCACCACTAGGAATGCAGTCTTAGCTAACTCTATTGCAAAATACTTGTCAACAAAGGAAAATATAAGGAGTTTGACAAGGCTTAGAGACGTAAACAGGAAGCTCAAGGAAGCATGGTACACCCCTTATCCCGATCAATACCTCTGTTCCCCCTTTACACTAGATGAGCTGAGGACTGCCCTAAAGTCCCAAAAATCCGGTAAGAGTCCAGACCCTGACTCCCTTCACCCTGAATTCTTCAACCACCTCCGAAAAGTATGTCGAATTGCAAGCCTCTTTCTACTCCACCTGCCTTCGAGTAAAGAAGCTTCCGAAGGTTTGGAGAAAAGCGAAGGTCGTTGCCAGTCTTAAGCCTCACAAACCTTCAGACGCGCCTACTAGCTACAGGCCGGTAGCCTCCTCTGCATCGGTTTTCTGAAACCCCTACCTGCATCAGTAGGAGACACATATATGCAGATGACATAGCTCTTCTGTACGGTGCAAAGACATTCAAGAGGATTGAAAAGGTCCTGTCGGAAGATCTAAATGAACTAAAGCAGTACTTCCATTTCTGGCGATTAAAACTCAACACGGCCAAAACTGTTTCAAGTGTGTTCCATTTAGCAAACAGGCAAGCTCATCTCAGTCTAAAGGTTAAAGTCGGCGCAAACACCATACCATTCGAAAAAAAATCCGAAGTACCTCGGTGTAACACTTGACCGATCTTTAACAAAGAGCATCTTCAGAGGATCACAGAAAAAGTTCGCGCCAGATCAAATCTACTTCGTCGCATTGCAAGCAATTGATGGGGTGCTTCTTTTGATGTCCACTAACACCCGCAATATCACTCTGCTACTCTACCGCTGAATACTGTGCCCCTGTTTGGTGTGCTAGTTCGCATATAAAACATCTAGACTCTGCCCTTAGTGACAGCATGTGCATCATCCGTGGCTACATCCGCTCTACACCTCTTCATTTGCTTCCCATCCTGTCAGTAATTCAGCCACCTGATTTGAGGAGAGAAAACATCATTCTTAAGACCTACACCAGAGCGCTTAACAGTCCATCTCACCTACTGCACCTCATAGTAACTGCTCACAGACAGGTACCACAAAGGCTCGCATCCAGACTTCCTCTATCCAGACGAATGCAAGACATTGCTCGTGACGCAAACGGCAGTTCTCCGGATCTATGGACAGCAGAGAAGTGGCAGGAGAGGTGGAACAGCACCGAGTGTAGATTGAGGCAGTACATACCAGAGCCTTCAACGGAACCTTCAGGGCACGATCTACCTCGGGCGCCCTGGGTTTTGCTTAACAGACTGACGTCAAACCATGGATGGTATGCAGACTTAATGTACAGAATCGGGCTAGCACAGAGCAACCAGTGCTGATGTGGGGAAAGGTAAACACCAGTGCACGTGCTACACTGCAGAGCCGTTGGCCTTCGAGGGGACGTGCAAACTGTGAACGAAGAGCTTCGACAGTGGCTGCAATCTACAAACTTTACCATATAATAAGACTTTTTTGATAATTGAACATTCATACTTGTTAGCTCATACGCATATATATATATAGGACAAGAATGGAAGTGTTAATGTGTGTGGGTTGAAGATTTGATGAAAATTGTGCCTGTTATTGAAGTGATTCTGAATCAGTTGGATAAATGTTATCCAACGTTAGTTTTGACATTCCTTTTTTAAGGTGGGTTAAACTATATAATCTTCCTTTTTCTCTTTCTGGGCTGGCTGGTCTCTCTTTTTTTCTTGTAAATCTATATTGTATCATAATCACTTTGCTTCAAAGATGCTTCATCTATTTCTTTCGCTTGGTCAAATCAATTCCACTTGATTGCATGATAGACTGATTAATTGGCATTCTATCATTGTCAGATGTTCCTTGATAAAAAATGGCTGGTGATTGGATCTTGAATTCCCGTACATTGGTTTGTCGTTAAATTTCCAGTACAGGAAATACTCTTTTCGCACAACGGGTGATATTTTTTCAGCACATAGAGTCCAGCAAGCTCCATATTTCTATACATTCCAGGTTTCCCATGGTAACATCAAACATAGGGCTATGAGTTATCTTTTGCCATACATTTTGATGTGGGAATTTACCAACTTTCTCTATTATTTCATACAAAACGTGATTTTTATTTATATACTATGAAAGTGTAAACATAGGTTTGTTCATTTGTAGCCTGGAAATTGTTTTATGAAGATGAAATTCGGCGCTGCTGAGAAGTGTCTTAATTGATACTTATAAATGCTGGTCGATAGTAATTAGCAATCTTATTATCAACAAGGCAGAGAAAGACAAATATATGTATATATATATATATATGTATTACGCTCCCTTACGAAAGTTTGGTTGAGCACTCTCTCTGAGATTCGGGGACCTGTTGCTTGCGTAATGCGGAGCTCACTGCGCTTGCGTAGTTTGAGCACTCTGACAGGATCCCACAGTAACTCTTCAGGCTGTGTTTGCTCCGGCAACATGGCCAGAGAGTTATGTCTCAGAAGCTCTGTGCTGCACTGATGAGCCCACAAAGGGCGAAACACTACTGTCTGCAGATTGAGTATATTCATGTAGATATACATATACAAGTATGTGTATAAACAGCATTAATTTATTTAAATTTATTTATAATTATGAAAGAAAGTTGATATAAGACCATGAAAGGTGACTTAAAGCAACAGCAAACTGCAACTTCTGAGACAAGACAAAGTGCACGATGAACAACAATGTTTGAGAAAATGTCTTGTTTTCGAAGTTGTGTAACCAGTAAATGACCAGCCACGCCAAGAAATTTTTAAGCAAGTGTGATGTTGGAATGTTAGCGGTATTAATAATAACAGTTTAGCAGCCTGAGATGTATATTACAGGAACGAATCAGGGTTAAGTGCGTTATATTTGAGAGAAAAAATTTTTAAAAAAAGCCAACCCCAAGAAAGTACTTAACAGAAGAACTGAGGTGGTATTAAAATACAGCCACATAAACAACATTTCTATTACCTTACTTGAAATCACCTACGATTGTCCTTCGCTCAAATTTAAATTCCCCTATTGTAGTCTGTAAATGTATGTAAAGAAGTTGCAGAAAATAGTTGTTCTGTTTGTAAACATGCAGTATGTGGCTAATGTTCGTTGAATACGTGAAACTATTTAGTTGCATAAAAAGTGTTTTTCTTAACACATTGAGCATTCTACAGTATAAATACAGGTCAACACTGCCCGTTGTTCTTGTGATAAATTGCTACCGTGACAACTAAAGGAAACAGGTATTTTTTGTTGTGACAGAAAGACGATGTCTGTCCTTTTTAAATGAGACTATCCATGCGTTAAAGAAGCAAGTGACCACAAAAGATTGGTTATCACAAAAATGGTGGCTGTGCTAATTAAACAAATCTTGGCAAACAGTAGTGCTTCCAACAGGCAGACATTTCTACCTGCCCCACTTTAACAAAAATTGCTTGAGAACAAAATGAAGAGTAGAATGACAACAGTTCCATTTGAACAGCCACATTGTGGTACCTCAAATAATGTCTATTTGTTTGGTCTCTGTGGATTAAAGAAAGCTGACAATATTGCATCTTCCAACAGATTTATTTGTAATGAAAACTGACAATGCCCATTTGAAACTTTTACTAAAAGTGATCTTGTATAAATCATCGACACATCTTTTTTTCTGAAATTTATGTTTTCAAAGCAATATGTAAGCATGGCCTGTGATTGAACTCCCCTGCTAATCATTGCTTAAAATTTGAGAATAATAAGTTTTGTTCCAACGATATCTTCAGGCTGCTTTAAAAATGTGATTAAATTAAGCATAATTGTTGCTCAGCGACTTTTTTATTTAATAAAATATACTCATTTTGACCAGCTGTTTTTTACTAAGATCCAAATTTACTTTAACATTTAATTTCTTGTTGAAGGCCACCATCCCAGTCTATGTTAGCATAAATTAAAAAAACCTCCAACAAAAAACCCCTCCGCCCCCTTACTTCAAACGACCTGGAGTATATCCAAATTACAAGTCAACTTAACTTTCAGGTTTTCCATAACAGACCTCAAAAGGGAATCAGAACGTCTTTTGGTTGCCTGGATATTACTTGCAAACGCCTCCTTGCCATAATAAATATTTGGTTTTTGCTCCTTAAAAATATAAATTTTTTGTTGGTATTCCTTTTAGACTTAAATGCC
>RDPX01000026.1:3700627-3752801 GCA_003991215.1 Morbakka virulenta
ATTATTTATATTTATATTTATATTTATATTTATATTTATATTTATATTTATATTTATATTTATATTTATATTTATATTTATATTTATATTTATATTTATATTTACAGTATATTTATATTTATATTTATATTTATATTTATATTTATATTTATATTTATATTTATATTTATATTTATATTTATATTTATATTTATATTTATATTTATATTTATATTTATATTTATATTTATATTTATATTTATATTTATATTTATATCTATATTTATATTGATATAATATAATGGTTTCTCAATAAATTTTTTGTATAACCAAGCGAGACAAGGTAATACGTTTACACCTGCTTTAACATAAAAACTTTCTTCTGTGCTACATAGCCTTTATAACTTTATAACTACATTTATTGGGACCCCGTTTATAGTATATCTATGGTAAGATGAACAATAATGGAGACACAATTGTGAATCAGTGGAATTACTATAGACGCTCGTTTCCAGTTTGCAATTAACAATAATAATACTGGCATTCCAAAAACAGTTTTTATTTCCTCCTATTTCCATAGTAAATTTTGAGTCATTATTCAACAAATTTAAAAATTGAAAAAGGTCTTGCGAAGGATCTTCCGAACGAAACCACAACAATAAATAATCATCCCTATGTCTTTTAAAATATCTTATTCCATTGTATTTTGAGCCATGGCACTAAATGGCTCTTTTTTCAAAGGATGAAACCACCATGTCGGCATAGGAACAGGAATCCCCTGCACCTGTAGCTGTATCGTTGATCTGCAGTAAGTTAGTGTGGGCAGAATTTGAATTATTGTTGTGTAAGCAAATGTTAATCTCCTCAATAATAGCTGGAGTTGACAGTGTTCTGATGAAAAGGTTTTCTAAGAATGTGGTGGGAACCTTGGTACCATTTTGACTATCGATGCTGGGGGACATGATTACAAAGTCAAAAGAAACAAGGTTTGTATTCTTTGGGAAACATTAATTCGATCAATGATGTTGGCTTGGCAAAATACTCTTTTTTTTAGATTAATTAAGAGCCTATTAGCTCACATATGTAAAGGGTGGGATGGTAGGCATGCAAATGATTTGAACGTGGTGAAATCTTAAAAGAAACGAGGGATTTTTATTGTTGATGAGAATCAAAAGGCTGGTAAAAATGCTACTATGTACAAAACAGAGAGGATATGAAACCACAGTACGTTAAGACCAAATGACCAAAAATTATTAAAAATTCTGAGGGTTAAAAGAAAAGAAATGTTGACAGAATAAGAGAAGGTATAAACAGCGCTCCCCCCAATAAAAAAAAGAAGCAAATATGAGATTTGCTAATATGTCCCACACTTACCAAAACAGAATGAAGAATTTTCCAACCGCAATTTCACAGTATCTTTAACTCAGACTAAGCCAAATTATGAAGTCCTGTCAAAATCGTGAGGCAAAATACACAATAAAAATCAAAACAACATTTTATGTATTGAAGGTAATGCTTTATGTGAAGAAAAATCACACATATTGTTTCATAACTTTCCAAAGAACATTTAAGCTGTCAAAATAGTGACATACAAATGAGTGGTGAAGTAATCATACCTTGAAACTTCCCCCCCCCCTATATAATAGGTTCCGAAGAGTTTTGGACTGGAGATAAAATTAAAGAAATCTATTCTTTTATTACGTGAAAAACGTCTGCTAGTTATCCTTGTTTTTTGTCACGTTTTATTGTCAATTATAAATATTGTTTGATTTTATGTCACTGTATGACTTTTGTACTAACAATTTACCATCAAACTGTAAGAGACTATTGCTATACAAAAGATGACGTTGGTGATTTTTTTAATGAAAAAAATTGTAAAGCTAACTATATTCAATTTATTATATTACAAACCAATAAGGGGCTATGTAAATAGCGAGAGCTGACGTCCGTGATATTTCAAATATAACACAAATCCTTTTATACATTGTATTGTGCAGGTAGAGGACTATTAACGTACTTGATTGCCATAGATGTCCTTTTGTTCCTTTTCCGTTCTTATAGTTCCAAACAAGTAATATTGCAGTTTATTTCCATTAGTCTTATTTTTTACTCTCTCTTTCTCTTTTGTCCTTTGTTGTAAATTCTCATTTTACCCGTTTTGTTTTATTTTAATACTGTGCATAAAATAATAATGAAAGTAGATTCAGGCAGAATTTTGATGTAGCAATAGTAATTTTTGTTTCACTGATTCTTCAGAACCAAATTACAAAATGGACGTAGAGAACAAATGAACCAGGGAATTGCAAAAATAATTTGGTTAAAAGATAACCACAGCAAATCGCTTCTCGCCCCTTTGGCTAAGATCAAGTGTAGAGCTCTAACCTCTTCTAAGTCGGGGCTTCAGTTATGAAAACCATGCAGGAAAGGTGGTCTCTGGATGCTTGAGCACTGGCTGAAGACCAATCCAATAGGAAAGGCCTTCCCATGGAGGGTCCTAGAGGGGCGATCCGTATGTCTTGCATTTTATGCTGTCTTGCGTGCTTTCTGTCCCATTTTTTCTTGATCTGTTGCTTCCTTTCGGATGTTTCATAGATGGAAATCTGTGAAACACAAAAATGGGCTCACTGTTTACGAGGGCTACCATCAATGAAGGACCCAGTATATCAGCTAGTATAGCTGACGAAAAGCATAGGCACTATTTCACATTCATTATTGAATTGGTTTCGTAAATGTAGATAGTAAATAAGGTTCTTGAGCCAGTTATTTTTAATAGTAAAAAAACTAGTCTCTCTAAAACAGTTTTAGATAGGATTAGATTTTTGCTCAACAAGCATTCTTTTTATGGAAAGTAGGTCTACTATTTCTCAGGCTCGTCTTCGAGTATCGGATGAAAGAGAGAGAGAGAAATTATAAGTTATTATTGCAAAAATACGTTTTGCAGAACAAAAATTCCGGCAAAAATGGTAAAGGGCATTTTTGAAAGCTTCGTAAAAATATCTGGGAAGGGACAGTTGTCTACCACTGATAAGAAGATAAGATGCTCCTCGTTTTTTAAAAGAAATTAGGGAGTTGATGATTGACTCAATAGTAAACTGGTTAGGATCCTCGACTGTGGGAGAAGATCCTAACCAGTTAAGAAGGAACAAGGTGGATATCTAAGAAAGCTTTCTACATTGCACCTTAGGTAGTGACTGGTGGTAAAGCAGAGGTAGAACTAGCCTTCATACAGGTTGATACTATAATTAATCCTTTGAAATATTTTTAGCCCTGAGTAAATTTTTCAGTTTTTCAGGAACCAAAGTTTTGGCCTTTTATCAAACGGTATGCTCAAAGGTCTTCGGAAAAACACGCAATTTTTAGATTTACTCACGCGGACAGTTTTGTTTTGTTTTGAAAGTAAAATATGTCGAGGAAAATAATTAGTTTTCAGAGAGTATACTGAGAAATGACAATGTGTTGTTTTTTCTTTTGTTCACAGTTACATTCAAACTCTGTGAATAAATCTGCAATTCAACACAGCTGGAAATCCTTTAATAAGATCACTTCAAAATTGTAATCTGGATAATTATGTAAAAAAGAAAAGTTATTCGTTGTGTAATAAAGGCACATTGAACCATGAAGGCAATCGCATATCATTACTGTTGCCTTCACATTGAGAAAGTTTGAATCATGTAATGCACAGGAGACTGACACTTAGTTCATCCGAGGAGGCAGGCAACCGCTTCAGTTTTGAATTTTTTTCTTTATTTCCCCAGGGTTGCTAGCCTTCTCATATAATTTTCTTTTGTATGGCTAGCTTAAGGGCTCTCGTTTACTTTAATTCCTGGGATAGTGTTCAGGAACTTTTATTTCCACCAGTACGCTAAAAGAATTAATGGTTCAGGGTGATATGAATGGAAATTTTTACAATTTCGTACAAAAGTTTGTAAAAGTTTTTTCCGGGGTAAGAGGTTAAATTATTCTTAAAAAGTCTTTTATTCACTTTTTTATAAAAGCTCCATTTTCGAAGTTTAGTCATAGTTTGTTATTTTAATTTTATACATTTTCATTTTTGATAGTAATATCCACTAATCTTTCAATTTTTATTTAAGCCTTCGAAAATCTGAAGAGAATCACTGTTTCCACATATTTTTACTTGTGTATTTTTAGATAATTAGTGGTATAGGCTGTATTCTTCTTTGAAAAATTATACATCTTAATTTAGCCAAGAAAAAGTCCTCTACATCTGAAGTGCCTCACAGAACACACGAGTTAGATTATATTCAATTTTGAACACGTAAAAAGGTTTGTTACGAGAGTGGACCCGAAATAGTCTAAAATGACAAAGAAATTTTTATAAAAATAGGCCTGAATCTCACCACGCTAATGACATGCCATATTTATCTGTGATCTTGTCAGAGTCGCTGTTAGTTTTAATCCTTACTGAAGGGGAGCGATTTTTTGTGAATCAAATAATTTTGTCTGGACTGAAATATTTCGCATGAGGTTATTACATTTTCTATAAATACTTTCAAAGGGCAGTCATATGACACAGGTATAAATCGTTTCAAAAAGTTCCTTTTGTTAAGTGCATGGCAAATCCCTACTTTCTTAATTCAAAATAAATAAAATAAAGCCTGGTTTGTACTTCATAGTTTTCCACGTTATTTTTTGCTTGAGCTAAAAATTATGGCCTTTGCGTCAAAATGTCTTTCTTAATTATCTATAATTTAGCTTAAACGTTTCAGAAAAAGAAATTGGTTAATGGGTTAATTTTTAAGCTTAGTCGGTTAATTTTTTTTCCGCAGGCAAAATTCGAAGGTGCTTAACCAATAAATTGACAAGAAAATTTTGGAGTTGAATAATTTCAACCTTTTCCTTATTCCTTGAACTCCTCAGTGGTTTTGTGACTGAAAACACTGAAATTTGACATAATTATTATAAAGGCAATCCCAAGTCTCATAGATGATTTTGTTAACCGCTGCTTTACCAAGTCTGTAACTAATAGAAATCAATTGTTGGGAATTTCTCATTGCTAGATAACGCAAAGTTACTGCCAGTCTTGCCCCAGGAGTTACTGGAAATCGATGTCCGTTTGCATGGACGGGTCGATCTTTAACAATTCCTAGAAGTTCGTCAAAGCGTGCTTTTGACATTCTAAAATATTGGTGATGTCTCTCCTCGTTCACATTTCGTAATTCTTGATGAGGGAGTAATATTATCCTTTGACATTTCGTGGCATTTACCATTCGAACAAAGGATCGTCGCTGTTCATTTTGATATAACTGATACAATGCAAGAAGTAATCTACGAAGCTTCTCTTCAACAGCCTCATCGAAACTGATCTATTCATTTTACTTACAGCACATATCAAGTATGAACACGCGTTTCCGTTAGGGGAAATATTTTGCTTAAGCAAAAACACTATTTTGTTAAGGAATATTTTTTACTTATCTGCTTTGCTTTAAGCAATAACTTTTAAGTATAAACCGGGCTTAGGATGGAGTTTATTCCCTTACTCGATTTAATGCATTGGGATGTATAAGTAGTGTTCGTTTAAGACCAGCTTTCATAACGGAATTAGGTGGCCAATTTATTTCTCCGCAACCTTTCCTTTCAGTGTTATTGTTAAGCAATACGGATAGTTTGGATAGGAATTATATTCGGTAGCCATTCTAGAACTTACTTATTAGACATCAGTTAAAACACCATCAAATTTTTATTGTATTTGTATTTAAGAATAGCAATTGATTCTTGCAGCATAAAACTCTGCAGGAGTGTTTCAAATAATCTACTTTAAGGCCTCTGCGAGTGTTAAATGAAAAGCATTTGTCTAGTATAGGACTGAAACTTTTTTAGTTGACCAATTAGACATAGATAGCATTGCACATAATGATGTAATGCCAGGGGTGAGAAATATTTAGCAGTAAAATTTAATGCTTGAGATAGAGTTGCAGTGAATTAAAAGGATACTATACAAAAATTATGTTTATGCTACCTGTTATGGTATTTCGGACATAGAGAGGTTATTAATGTCGCACTTGAAGATTATAGGTGATCATGGTTTTCTGAACTCCCCTGCCATTAATTAACTTGCCACTACCATAGTGCATTACTCTTCTATAGATGAAATAAAGATGGTAGCATCATAATGCTACCATCTTTGTTTCATTTATACCGTTTTCATATTGACAAGATCAAATAACTGCTGTAAATTAGTTCAAGAGAAACTACTGGGACACCAAGCTGGAATACTTTTCGTAAATCCATTGTTGTTCTTTTCTGTATTGTTGCTTCATATTGAAATATGAAATTATTATCGAGATTTCCTAAGTCGGTTTTGACCGACTATCAAGACATAATATACTTTGAAGTATTTGATGCAAACCTGATAAACACTGGGAAATGTAAATATGACAAATACAGTTTGCTCATTGATATAATCAAATAAAGACAAGTATTTGGTAACATTGTAAATCTTTAATTGATTTCATCCTTTTCGTTAGTCTTTCTTTTGACTCCATTAAAAATGTGTATCTGTTTGAGTACTAATAAAACGAACTAGAATTATCTATATCTTCTCTTTTCTTAGTCTCCACCAACCAACACTTTCAGCAAAGTAAGCATTATCCTGTTACACCATCAATGTAGGTATTTAATACGTAGAACTGGAAATCGTTATTATTATAAGAATTAGTGTAATGATAATATAGTAATTCTATACTAATAATTAGGACTATTAATTTTTGGTTCCATTAATGTAAACTACTACTATTCATCAAGATTGAATTGTGTAAAATAATCGGAAAATATGAGCTGTTTTTAAAATTACCTTTATTATATTTGATTATTACACACCCATATATTGCTGAAAAAGAAATTACAAGCTCTCGATCAAATCTAATGATCTTTGAGGCATTTGAATGTTGGCAGTACCAATGCTTGGTGAAATTTCAATTTACTCCAGGTACTCTCCTAACGTCTTAGACACTAATCAAAGGACATCGATGCCAATAGGAGCTAAATAGGATAAATAGGCTAAATAGGAGCTTGTTCGTTCCTCTAATTTCCTCAAAACCTACACCCTTAACTCAGAGTAGCTATTGATTTTTTGAAACTCTTTCCTCTTGATATTGTGGTTAAAAGGAACAGCAACGTCGGAGATGGAGCAACTCCAGTTCGTCTAATCCATGAAAATTATATCGAGCCGGAGATATCAACTAATGATATCCTTTTTTTTACATTAAAGTTCCATAAATGTTTTTCAATTTCATTCTCTATCACTTTCGCTGGCTTATCTATCTAGGATTCAAGTCATTGTCCTCCCACAAGGCACTCTTTGCCACATACTTTATAAATATAGTTTAGATGGTTGCAACAGTAAGAATCGTTATCAAACATGCATTTAATTGAAACACTTTGATGTATTCTGCCTTTATCAACTTTGTGAAAATATTTAATCTCCCACATAGACAGACAAAGTGAAAAATCTCGCATTATTACAGCATCCATGCAACATGCTAAGGATCATCAAGACCCTGTACAAGGAATTCCAAAACAGAGTGTTACATGACAGTTAACTTGCAAAATCTTTAAAAGTTAAAATGGGAGAACATTGAGATTCCTGCTTTCTTTACTACTGTCCAGTATTTGTTTTGGGTACAGTGAAAAAGAAAGCCTGTAAAAATGACAAAAATGAAATCTAATATACACTCACAGAGAGAGACTAAAACATGTGTCAGGATGACCTTAACGAGTACTTTGCTGGCCACTATCAAACATTTTATATCTCTCTAGGTCTTGCACCGACACCGATCTCCCTTATTGTAGTTTCATTTTTACACCCTTCTTCTATTCACTAGAGGGATCCTCCTCCCTTTAAAGTTTTCGAAAAATCTTCAGGTATACTGTTTATTCCAGTCGCTTTTCAATTTTTAATTTTTAAAGTTTTCCCCACTTTATACTCAACAAATACGTTTTTCTTCTTGTTTTTTCTTGTTATTACATAGAATTTCTTGAGATCATTTTCTAAACAGTTTCTTTTGCCTGTTACCAGTTCTTCTAGGTAGTACCTGTTGTCTTGCCAACAACCTTTTTCATTTTTCTTTTCATGTGGTTGTATTTATCTGTTGCTTCTCTCTTTCGTAGTTTTATAAGGCTAATTGCATAGTTTCTTTGCTTTCCGTCTTTTTTCAAATTTAGCTAAAGTACGTTCTTACTGTATCCTTAGGGTATCCAGACAATCAACAACACGACAAAAATTAACACTACTTTCGGTAACAAAGCGGGTCGCAACTTTCAATAACGCGACCTTCGGTAATGATTCTATTGTTGTATTGTTCTTATGTGCTTTGCCCTGACGTGTACGTAACTTAGCTCATCTCATCACAAGGCCTTTGTCCAGTTACGCTCTAACACGTGTATACGGGGTGCAAAAGAACAATACAACAATAGAATCATTACCGAACGTCGGGTTATTGAAAGTCCCGACCCGCTTTGTTACCGAATGTGGCATTACTGAATGTCGCATTAACGAATGTCGTACAATCATCCTTAGACCTTCGAATTATTGGAAAATAACAGCTGGAAGCTATTCGTGATAGTTACGGAATTTGACTTTTTTCATTTTACGACTTCCTCTTCCTTCTTCCGTTTTATCTGCTTTTATGTTAGTTCCAGGTTGGGTATAGTTATGATCGGATCAGATGTTCACACTTTCACTTATACACATATGAGCATACTTCAAGGTCTATCAATGGCCAGATTATCAATTTGGATATTAGTTTGTCTACCCGGAAATACCTAGGTGAGCTTGTGCCTTAAGTTGTGGGTAAACAATGATCCTCCAGTTAGCAAGTCATAAACAGTGCAGAAGTCTATGAGCATCTCACCATTTCATTAGTGGATCAAATTTCATGGGGATTTATCACTCATTTCCTTGTTTAATTGTTCTATCCCACTTTGGCGTTGCAGTCTTCCATCGACATCTTAAAGCGTCTTTTCTCCACTCAAATATTTCTATTACGAACCGATAATTTTTGTTTCATACTCTAACTTTTTTTCCTGTTTAGAGTAATCTTTGCCACAGCCTCAAATAATCCACAAGGACGTCTGGAGCATTGTCGGCAATAGCATTGTTTCTTATTACATGGTAAACCAGTATTGTGAGGCTGGTCACTCGTAACTTCATTGTTGTTCCCTAAGTCTAGGGTTTCAGTCAGGCTTGGGGTCAGAATTTTAGATACTGTTTTTAATTATTGAATAGTTTTTTTTCAAACATTACATTCAACATTTCTCCCCCCCCCAACCCGCGCCCCCTTTGATATGACTAATTGCCGTGTACATTGCAAACATCTCTTTTTTCATAACGGATACAACCAGTTGCTACGTACATTGCGCTCAACAATTTATCTTCATTGATATGTCTAGTTGCTATGGACATTGGGCGTAATGTTTTTTCTTAATAGATATGTCTAGTTGCCATGCACATTGCACCCAACAATTTTTGACCAGTGGCCAAAAAATGTTGCACTCAACAATTTTTTATTCCAAGGATATGACTAGTTTCTATGTAGAATTGTGGTAATGCCTCTGACACCATCGTCATAAGGTCTTGCATGTTTAATTAAAGGCAAATGATCTATTCTTTTCGCGGTTTTAGTAATACAAAAAATTATATATATAGACAATACAAAAACAATAATCGTTGTTATAAATTATGTCTATTTGCAGTTCTCAAAAAAGCAAAATGTAAAATTTTCCAAAATGCTCGCTGCCTGGGATTTATTGTAACCTGTTGGTAACATGCAATTATTAGACAATTTTCATTTTATTTTTTATTTCATTTTCCATTTTTGAGCAGCACTGTCAGAGAATCCAAATCACTTGCTGTAATTAATTGATTAGCAAATAGCAATAGAGTTAAATGTGTTGGGTTTTTTTTCTCGAGAGTTAGAGATTTACATCCCCTTCAATTTGTAGACGAAGATTTACATCCTGTATATTACGTTTTGCTCCATTTTGGAAAACTTCTGCGAGTGACAATACTGTTGGTAACATGCAATTATTAGACAGATACTGTCAGAGAATCCAAATCACTTGCTGTAATTAATTGATTAGCAAATAGCAATAGAGTTAAATGTGTTGGGGTTTTTTTTCGAGAGTTAGAGATTTACATCCCCTTCAATTTGTAGACGAAGATTTACATCCTGTATATTACGTTTTGCTCCATTTTGGAAAACTTCTGCGAGTGACAATACTGTTGGTAACATGCAATTATTAGACAGATACTGTCAGAGAATCCAAATCACTTGCTGTAATTAATTGATTAGCAAATAGCAATAGAGTTAAATGTGTTGGGGTTTTTTTTCGAGAGTTAGAGATTTACATCCCCTTCAATTTGTAGACGAAGATTTACATCCTGTATATTACGTTTTGCTCCATTTTGGAAAACTTCTGCGAGTGACAATACTGTTGGTAACATGCAATTATTAGACAGATACTGTCAGAGAATCCAAATCACTTGCTGTAATTAATTGATTAGCAAATAGCAATAGAGTTAAATGTGTTGGGGTTTTTTTTCGAGAGTTAGAGATTTACATCCCCTTCAATTTGTAGACGAAGATTTACATCCTGTATATTACGTTTTGCTCCATTTTGGAAAACTTCTGCGAGTGACAATACTGTTGGTAACATGCAATTATTAGACAGATACTGTCAGAGAATCCAAATCACTTGCTGTAATTAATTGATTAGCAAATAGCAATAGAGTTAAATGTGTTGGGGTTTTTTTTCGAGAGTTAGAGATTTACATCCCCTTCAATTTGTAGACGAAGATTTACATCCTGTATATTACGTTTTGCTCCATTTTGGAAAACTTCTGCGAGTGACAATACTGTTGGTAACATGCAATTATTAGACAGATACTGTCAGAGAATCCAAATCACTTGCTGTAATTAATTGATTAGCAAATAGCAATAGAGTTAAATGTGTTGGGGTTTTTTTTCGAGAGTTAGAGATTTACATCCCCTTCAATTTGTAGACGAAGATTTACATCCTGTATATTACGTTTTGCTCCATTTTGGAAAACTTCTGCGAGTGACAATACTGTTGGTAACATGCAATTATTAGACAGATACTGTCAGAGAATCCAAATCACTTGCTGTAATTAATTGATTAGCAAATAGCAATAGAGTTAAATGTGTTGGGGTTTTTTTTCGAGAGTTAGAGATTTACATCCCCTTCAATTTGTAGACGAAGATTTACATCCTGTATATTACGTTTTGCTCCATTTTGGAAAACTTCTGCGAGTGACAATACTGTTGGTAACATGCAATTATTAGACAGATACTGTCAGAGAATCCAAATCACTTGCTGTAATTAATTGATTAGCAAATAGCAATAGAGTTAAATGTGTTGGGGTTTTTTTTCGAGAGTTAGAGATTTACATCCCCTTCAATTTGTAGACGAAGATTTACATCCTGTATATTACGTTTTGCTCCATTTTGGAAAACTTCTGCGAGTGACAATACTGTTGGTAACATGCAATTATTAGACAGATACTGTCAGAGAATCCAAATCACTTGCTGTAATTAATTGATTAGCAAATAGCAATAGAGTTAAATGTGTTGGGGTTTTTTTTCGAGAGTTAGAGATTTACATCCCCTTCAATTTGTAGACGAAGATTTACATCCTGTATATTACGTTTTGCTCCATTTTGGAAAACTTCTGCGAGTGACAATACTGTTGGTAACATGCAATTATTAGACAGATACTGTCAGAGAATCCAAATCACTTGCTGTAATTAATTGATTAGCAAATAGCAATAGAGTTAAATGTGTTGGGGTTTTTTTTCGAGAGTTAGAGATTTACATCCCCTTCAATTTGNGAGATTTACATCACCTTAAGTTTGTATGAGATGAGTTATGTCCTGTTCATAACGTTTTGCTCCATTTTGGAAAACTTCTGCGAGTGACAATACTGTTGGTAACATGCAATTATTAGACAGATACTGTCAGAGAATCCAAATTACTTGCTGTAATTAATTGATTAGCAAATAGCAATAGAGTTAAATGTGTTGGGTTTTTTTCTCGAGAGTTAGAGATTTACATCCCCTTCAATTTGTAGACGAAGATTTACATCCTGTATATTACGTTTTGCTCCATTTTGGAAAACTTCTGCGAGTGCTCATGGTAATAGCTGTAGTTGTGTTGGTAAAATCACATTTGACCATTTTCTAAGGAGTGCGGTCATTTCTTTTGCTGGAGTTTTTTATAAATGTGTATTCATACCTCTACCAAGATGTTTGACGTTGAAAATAAAGAGTGTAAATAGAAAGTAAAGACATTAGTTTAATATAAACATTGGGTGAGGGGAGAATGTTATAGGATAAGTGGTATTTTCAATTAAAATATTTTCTTGTCAGTTTATTTACTCGTGGAGTACAGTTTATTCAACACATTTCTAATAGTGTTGCTAAAAACCTATAGAAATCAACGTAGATGACATTGAAATTTAACTTTAACACAAGTGTTTTCACTTAAGATAAAGGTTCTAAGAAACAGAGAGAAATATTTTGAGGTACGAAATTTTGAGATTTTATGAAAACTAACAAAAGTATTGGGTCCCTTTTCTCATTTCATTCTCAGTCAAAGCTGCTGGCACAACTCATAGCAAGAATCTGACTTTACATTTAAATCTAATCAATACTCAATTGAGCTTCAGAATTTGATACAAAAATGTTAGTTATAATGAGATGAAAATTGCTTCACGTATGACTTAAGAAAAGACGTAAAGCCAAGCTAAATATTATCCAAATTTAAAACAGTTTTGCATCAAGGATATTTTGGGCACAGCTTTGCCAGCGACAATAACTATTGTCTGGATAGTTCAAAGATGGTGCCCTTTATAAACACTTAAAACAGAGTTAAAAGGACCTTTTTCACTCTTAAGCCCGTTTTGAAAGCAGTCAACAATTTTAATATCTTATATTAGCCCACGACCTGTCTTCAATCTTTGCATTGGTCGAGGGACGTCCATATTCTCCAGGGTAATCGCGTCTGTACATTGATACTTTCTGTGGATCTGAATGAAAAGATAGAGAAAATTTACTCAGTAACACAAGTGCTTACTGCAAGTGGAAAGAATAGTTAATACTACCAAATGAAAACAGTTCCACTTGGAAAAAATAGCAATGAAGAAAAGTGACTGCAGAATGAAAAAAAAACCCATCTTTAATCTACATGTATTTCAAAACAGAGTAGAAAAATTCATTTTTCCGGGTTGTTATTGGGCTAAAATTCAAAAGGTTTTTACTAGTAATTAAAGAACTAGTGAGCATTTAATTCAGAATATGCTGACTATGTCTGGGATCGCTTTAATTTGCTAAAAAAATATCGTTTAACTATACCTGTTTTTACCTTGCATTGACTTTTTATGCCACTATATTTATCTAATTATTGGGGTGTTTAAAGAAGCTTACATCCTTTATTACTGATGGTAACGGAAAAAAACATTGCTATAAAGATTGCTATTTTGCCATTCCTTGTTATCTAAATTTTTTTATGAAAGCTTTTAGTTAAAAGAGCTGTCCGCTGTAAAGAGATGGAAACATTTGGTTCCATGCTCCATGGCCAAATCTGTTGTTGTTGAAAGTTAAGGCCTTAATTAAAGTTTAGGATCTATATATAAGAATAACGGCATATGTACAAAGGGATATAATACCGCCAAACACAAATACTGGGAAATGTAAATCTAAGTAGAAACCAACAATGTTTTTTTATCAATCCGCATCATTTATTGTTTATTATGGAATCTTCCACTTAAATAAATGATTCTTTGTAAGGTAATAATTCTTTGGATTAGAATCAGCTTAATTTTTATTGAGAGATTCTCTGTTGACAATAGACCGCACCAAAACATCAAAGTGAGAAAATCAAAACTAAATGGCATCGATTTTATGAAAAAAACTACGGGAAATTACACAACAGTCCCCTTTTTAATGATTAACAGTCTAAATTTAGTATGAAGATCTCGATAAAGCAAATTAGGGAAGAAGAAAACATGAAATACCTTTTTAAGGGAATAACTCTTTATCTACCAAATCGGCAAGACACAGTTTGATATAGAAAGGAAGTTTTGTAGCAAAACTTGAGGACCTGATATCATAATAACAAGGATGCCACTGAGAAAAAATGATTGTACTTCTGCTAATTTTTGGTACGTCATTCTACTTTTAGATGAAAATAAACTAGAGCTGAGCATGGTATAACTTGCTGAAGGGAAACCTTATCAAAATAAAAAAAGCATAAAGTTGCTATTAGTCTAGGGAATTAAATCAGACGCGTGTTGCGTTTTTTTGTTATACATGGTCTTTTAAATCTCTTTTCTAGTTTCAACAGTTTTCAACGTTTACTCTTAGAGATAAGAATGAAAAGAGTGTTTTCAGGTTTTTTAATTCGTCATAAACTGTACAGGTACTAATTTAACGGTATCTAGAATAGTTGAGTTCCTCGAATTAAGTTCGAGTTTGCTATAAATTAGATAATTTTTCAGTTTGTATGACTGACAGGGATTGAAATTTAAGTACTAAGAGTTCCCACACTGATAGTGTACTGCATACCAGTTAGTGGGTTTGTCTGTCCTCTTGGTATAAATTATTGCTGGGAAAGCTGATTTGCTCAAGCAAGGAAACTTCTTCCCTGGCCCTAGGTAAGATAGCTTCCACAAGTTTTGCTTCGATTATTTACAGTTATATTTTATAGTTTGTATGCTTATTTCTATCACAAATTCATGACATTGTAAATGGAAGTTGTCCAAATGAATAGTACAAGCAATCAATTGATATACCAAGAAAAGAAACGTGTAAAACTTTCATGATGGTTAAAAAGAAGTCAGATGAAAAACTTGGTCGCAGTTCTTTACCTTCAGTTCTTGGTCTTTGGTTTTCAGTCCCAGGCCTTTGGCTTCCACTTGTTTCCAATCTCTCTAAACCTTGTGGGGCTGTGGCAGGTTTCGTCTTGCTGGCTGAGATGAAATAACAATATAATTTTTTTAGATTAAAAATGTATCTAAGCAGCAATTTTGACTTCTGAAAACAAGTAAAAGCAAACTTATCAACATCACTAAAGAGACGAAATGAAATACGACACAAAAGAAAAACTGATTTTCAAAGGGAACAAACAAACTCATACACTACATTAGATGCGTGTGAGAAACTGACCAATTTGTCTTTATTAGAAAAGAAATCCCTGAGCTTACAAGTTGTAAACATCAATTTAATATCAACCTCTTTACAATGTTTTTTCACAACATTTTTGATTTTGTTTTTGAGAATGATAGAATTTTTACCAATGTACGGCAATTTAAAATACCTCGTGTCCCGAGTCTCAACATTTTCCGGTTTATCAGTTTTAACATAATATTTGTTGAGATAATTCCGAACAATTTTATTAACAAGCCATGTTGGGTATAAATTACGGCCTAATATATTGTATAAATTTTTTAGATCTAAATCAAATGAATACCAAGAGGAGTTTATTTGGAAAGTTCTATCCAAAAGTGTGTTTTTTTGTGATTTTTACAACTTGTAAGCTCAGGAATTTCTTTTCTAGTAAAGACAAATTGGTAAGTTTCTCACACGCATCTAAAAAAAGACTTGTATAGAAATGGTACAGCTTTTATGAAAGTATATCAATTCTTAATTTCATTTTTACCTTTTGCATACATTTTAGTTGATTTAAACTCTGGGTTTAATTTAAAGGCTAGCTCAGAAAAACATGAAAAGCTATCCCAGAAAATAAAACTGCGTGATGAAAAAAAGAAACTGTTTTGGGTCAACATCAAGAAGTAATGATTTAATTGTCTAAAATCCTCTCAATAATATTGATCTGGTCTACCATCAGATTAATTCATATCATGGACGAAAAAACCCCGCTTTTGTTAAAGGACTTCTTTATTGATATATCTTTTTGTCAAAATAAACAGTGAAGAATGAATCAGTTTTAACACTAACAGGAATGATACCGTCAATCAACCCCATATTCTCAGTTTGAATCGAGCAATTAAAAAACTTGCAGTATTTTTTAAATCCACACAATAAATCACATGTTTCACAATCAAATAAAGTCCCAACTTATTAAAAAAATATCTTGGCATTCGCATTTATTTTAGCCGTGTCAGTTCAAGCCCTTGATGAACTAAACCCTTCTTATTCCAGTAATTTTTTATCTCGATGTTTGTGCCTACCTACTTTAAATGTGTGTGTGTGTGTGTGTAAGCTGCTGGAGACCAAGTGAGTAGGCTTCACCGGGAATATCTCTTCCAACTACAGGGGCGTCGAAGACGCACATTACCTGGTTGGATTTTTAAAAAAATTTCTCCAAATCGACGACGAACCAGATTCAAAATCACATGAACGAAGAGATCGATTTCTTCAATGGTACGGAAGAACAGCTTAAATCGAAGACTGTTCGTTACTAACTAGTCAGAAAAACCTGGCTAATCAGCATCCAGGCATCACTACGTGGAGGTTGCCTTCATGGAGGCCCCACTTTAAATGTATTCAGGAAGGGCATCCGGCCAAGACATTTCTCGCTGTCAAAACAAAGTCCCTCTGACGGGCACCTGAGCCTCAATTGCTGGGGAAAAATGACGTTAAAATAAGAAAAAACAAGAAAAACTTTAAGTGTATTAACAATATACCTAAAAGTCGTTCAGATATTACTAAAATAAACTAAAAGATATGTAATGCTAAATTATACTAACATTTTGACCCTAATAAGATATTAGCATCGAAATTCTAGGAAAACTGCCTTGGAAAGAAGAATAAAACATCCCAGATTTGACAAATTCTACTTGACAACTTACGTTTCAGGAATCTGTTCCCATGAAAATAAGACCCGTACGTAGTTGTAAAAAATCTTGATTTGTCAAATTGTATAATACTTGCTTGTTTCGTTTTCAGTTCCTCTGACGATGGCACTGCTTCAAGTCTTGGTTTCCAAATCATATAGGCCTAAAATATAAGAATAAACGAAGACCTTTTTCACAACCAGTTTTCCTTCAAGAGACTGAGCGCTGTGATACAGTAATATACTCCACAATTGCTTGCAATAACTTGATACTAGCAAATTGTATATGCTAAATTTACGAAAAATGACGACAAATTTTATTTAAGCACTCTTATGTAGGAGAAGTATCAATGAAATAACTATATATAGTCAGTCAATGGCTGATGTGGCTCCTGATATAGCAGGAAAACTTAAGAATTTATAATGCAATTTTAAAGAATTATTAAATGTATTTGTATTATTGTTCCTTGTAATTGTGATGGATATGAAGTATTATGAAGTAGATTTAGTTATTTAAGAAAACAACGACAACTAAACTTCATTTAGTATAAATCGTAGTGACTTTAGAGGAGTATTTCATGTCTGAAAGCAAGTTTTGTAACGGTAAAGCTAATTCAATTTTATAAAAGGAATCAAAGCTGCTAGAAAAACTAAAAACTTCTAATAATTACCTGTAGGCAAAGCCCTGGATTCAACAGATTAAGTTTTAAAAGGTAAAACCTTACAGTAGTATCACGTTAAAACAAATGCCATTTTNTAAACCCTTCTTATTCCAGTAATTTTTTATCTCGATGTTTGTGCCTACCTACTTTAAATGTGTGTGTGTGTGTGTGTAAGCTGCTGGAGACCAAGTGAGTAGGCTTCACCGGGAATATCTCTTCCAACTACAGGGGCGTCGAAGACGCACATTACCTGGTTGGATTTTTAAAAAAATTTCTCCAAATCGACGACGAACCAGATTCAAAATCACATGAACGAAGAGATCGATTTCTTCAATGGTACGGAAGAACAGCTTAAATCGAAGACTGTTCGTTACTAACTAGTCAGAAAAACCTGGCTAATCAGCATCCAGGCATCACTACGTGGAGGTTGCCTTCATGGAGGCCCCACTTTAAATGTATTCAGGAAGGGCATCCGGCCAAGACATTTCTCGCTGTCAAAACAAAGTCCCTCTGACGGGCACCTGAGCCTCAATTGCTGGGGAAAAATGACGTTAAAATAAGAAAAAACAAGAAAAACTTTAAGTGTATTAACAATATACCTAAAAGTCGTTCAGATATTACTAAAATAAACTAAAAGATATGTAATGCTAAATTATACTAACATTTTGACCCTAATAAGATATTAGCATCGAAATTCTAGGAAAACTGCCTTGGAAAGAAGAATAAAACATCCCAGATTTGACAAATTCTACTTGACAACTTACGTTTCAGGAATCTGTTCCCATGAAAATAAGACCCGTACGTAGTTGTAAAAAATCTTGATTTGTCAAATTGTATAATACTTGCTTGTTTCGTTTTCAGTTCCTCTGACGATGGCACTGCTTCAAGTCTTGGTTTCCAAATCATATAGGCCTAAAATATAAGAATAAACGAAGACCTTTTTCACAACCAGTTTTCCTTCAAGAGACTGAGCGCTGTGATACAGTAATATACTCCACAATTGCTTGCAATAACTTGATACTAGCAAATTGTATATGCTAAATTTACGAAAAATGACGACAAATTTTATTTAAGCACTCTTATGTAGGAGAAGTATCAATGAAATAACTATATATAGTCAGTCAATGGCTGATGTGGCTCCTGATATAGCAGGAAAACTTAAGAATTTATAATGCAATTTTAAAGAATTATTAAATGTATTTGTATTATTGTTCCTTGTAATTGTGATGGATATGAAGTATTATGAAGTAGATTTAGTTATTTAAGAAAACAACGACAACTAAACTTCATTTAGTATAAATCGTAGTGACTTTAGAGGAGTATTTCATGTCTGAAAGCAAGTTTTGTAACGGTAAAGCTAATTCAATTTTATAAAAGGAATCAAAGCTGCTAGAAAAACTAAAAACTTCTAATAATTACCTGTAGGCAAAGCCCTGGATTCAACAGATTAAGTTTTAAAAGGTAAAACCTTACAGTAGTATCACGTTAAAACAAATGCCATTTTGACAACATCGATAAATTATGTCACCTTTAAGCGTTCGCAGTTTGACATGATAAAGAAATGACATTGCAAAGACCTGCTGACATAAAATACTCAAAGCTTTTACAGCTGATTTACTGTTGTCAATTCCTTAAGCTCAATATTTGGTCTCACTTTGGAAGCTGAAACGTTACAATGTTGCAGCAATCACAATTTGATTCTGTTACTTAGTTTGAGGCAATCTTTGAAAGACCAGCACTTCAAGTTAAACCAATAAAATTAGTTTCAATAAAACGTTTCTCAAGACAACATACCACACTATGTTAAGGTAAGTTAAAAACCTTTAATTCATACACAGCTTGCTTAACTGATGTAAGCATTTATTCATCTATGGAAAAGAAAAACGTTTTCACATTGGAAATTTTACTACCTAAAGGCAATTGCATAAAACTTGGATAGAATAAAGATGTAATTAATTGTGCACCACTACTTAAGGGTAAGGCAGAAGCAGCTATCTAGCTAAGGAAAGACCACGTTACGTTTCTCAAGGTATTCTACAAGAACTTTAAGTAATACATTAAAAAAATCTAGATAACTTAACTTATTTGGTTCCAGTGGCCATATAAGTTCGGATGGATGGGGTCTGTGTTTTCTGTGAATAGAAGCTGGTGCAACAGCATGTCGACTAAAACGATTAGGAGTGTAGAACTGTTCTGCGTAACTTGTTCTGTCTCGCCAGCTTCCAGATGGAAAGTGCTCAGCAGTTTGTTGCCTGCAATGAAAAAATACTGTAGCTAATACATTCCTTAATTTTTTTTATACGAATAAGAAAAATGTAAACATATGCTATACTATTTATCCAGTCCAAAACAAATCAGAGACAACTTTTCATAGATTTAGAGTTACAACTAAGATCAATAACCGTGTTTTACTCTTCGTTCAATAGAAGTATTAAATTGGAACTAAATTTGATTTATTATAACCAGAGTAATTGTTTTCAAAGTTTCACTGTTTGGCTTATGGTTGGAGATATTTTTCGCTTTAATACCAGGAAGACATGGAAATATTTTAAAAGATTGTTGGGAAGTGTATATTTGTTGTCCGATATCATAAAGTACAAAATGCGCTGCCGACTTTCTAAGACACAACTCCGTTCGCTGTTACGTTCGTTCAAGATCAAAGGATTATCTACGTAATATAGTGATATGCATGTCTCATTACTCCATACAAGTACATCAGGCGATCTATTCAATGTAGAACTTTATCTGGGTTTAAAAATGTGCAAAATCAATATGTTTATGGAAATTAGAGATTTTGCCTAAAAATTAAAACAAGTTATGTAGTGCTAATTTATCATCAGTAAAGTCATTGTTAAGGAAATGATGAAGATTAACTAACCAGATTGTCGCAAAAACCAAGTCAGTTGTACTGAGTTAAGTATGTAAAATGATTGGTTGCTGGAGAAGAATAGAAAAAATGAAGATATTTGTTTGGCGAACAAATATTGACTAAGATATAAAGGCTTTATCGTGTCATGGGTCGTAAGCGTTTACTGCGCTACGTTTTGAGAGACACTTCCGTCAAATTGGTGATAGAAGAAGTACCTCTCAAAACGTAGCCCAGTAAAAGCTTACTACTTGTGACAGATAAAGTTCTAATATCTATGGTTTCCACTGAGTTCATAAAGTGAAAAATTTTCAAAAATTGACATTTCAACATTTTCCTTTTCCAGGGGTCACTCTATGACAATATGCTGATGCACTTCTCTAATTGATTATCAATCTTCATCGATGTTACAAACCACATAGGGGAAAAACTCACCATGAAAAATTAAAAGTGGTCTGTTCTGAGGTGGTTAGGGCCCAAGACAAAATTTCGAGAAAATTTTATCACTTAAAGGACATTTAGAGAATTGAAGTAAATTCTTTTGATCTGTCATAAAATGAAATGAAAATTCTCAAGTTAATAGTAAAATAAATATTTTAGGCTGAAAATTTCTTTCATACTAAACAAGTTACTAACATTTGAGTTTTTTAAGCAATAAGGATTATTGTTAAATATTGTTGAATAAATTGCAGGATTTTCCAATTAATAATTTTTTCAGACCTTATGAATTAACGTCTAGACTTACTGTTAGAAAATGGATTTATTTCTCAGCCTATGAGATGGGATGATGCATTTGAACTGTAACTGACCGACCCCAGGAATTAATTATCAAAATGTACTTGGTGCTCATCTAGCATGTGTTTGCTATTTTCAACAAAACGTTAGTGCATTTTCGTGTTGTTAACATAATAAAATATTCTGTTTTCTTTTCATATTGTTAGAAGACAGTGGTGGGTGGTAAATAAGGGCCACAGGAGACATTGTACAGCAAATTTTTTTCAACTAATTTATACTCACCTCTGTGTATAATTTAGCTGTATTTTATTAGTCTTAGCGAGGGAAGCTCGCTCGGACTCCTTCCAACAGTCAAAATTTGCTTATGTATTGTACAGTTAAGCCGTGAAATTTCCACCCTCACGAAGTTCCAAAAAGGTACTTGTAGTTGTATGACTGGTCAGAAATCAAAATTTCATTATGAAATATCACCCCTCTGAGCAAAATTGTGCTTCAGTAGCAAAACACTTTATTTTGTGGTTTTTGCCAAGCGTCCGTAGTGAAAATGGCATTTTTTCAAAATAATTGTTCATTTGATGTCGAACCCATCTGGTAATTTTCAAAAGTGCTCCATTTTACTGAAGCTTTGTTTCTGTTTTGAAAAATACAATTTAAGTGCGACAAAGAGACGATTTTCTTTCCAAATCCAAATTTTTACGTTTTTCAGAAGAACTCAACCCAACAACCATGTCACAACTCTTTGAAGGTAAGTCTCTCAGCTTTCCTTCAGTGATTCCGGCCATTACGTTGTGCACTGCAAAATCAAATGTGAAATCTGACACGAAACTTGCAAGTATGTGGGAGACCAGATGATACTTTTCTTTTTAAATGGCATGATGACGCTAACTTAAGTGTAATAATGCTGAACATTACATTACAGTACATTTATCTATTGGAAGATGCTCGCTTGATCACTCGGACATGTTCCACTCTTTCAGTGTGAACATCTATTTCCTGGTTTTATTTGTATTTAATCATAAATGTGTAATACATACGTTTAGAGACATTTGAATAATTCTGCCGCTACGTACTCAGTCAGGTCCTGATGTTGTGTCTTCTAGTTTCTTGCCCTCCGTTCCAGACATATTTCACACAAATATTCTCGCCTGCATTCTTCGCTCTTGGAAAATAGGAAAATGGGAAATATTCCTTTTTCTCATTTCATGCATTTGGAGCATGTTCAACTTGCAAACGAGATATTTAATAATAAGAAATGTAACAGGTCAGGATTGAATTTTTCCAAAACTCAGGAATCGAATGCAATGGTTGATGAGTGATAAACTTTCAGTAGGGTACCAAAAATTGAAATAAACAAAAGAGGGATTGCAATCAAGAGCAGACATTCTATTCAAAGAGGCTTCGAATAATACAGCTGTGCCCCATTGGTGTTCAAAGTATGACCGGATCACAAGCTGCTTTGAAATCAACAAAGTATACTGCTTTTCCTTTCTTCTGTTTTTTGGGGAAAGAATCATTGGCGTAAGCTATTGGTAAAAATGCACGAAAAATGCTGTGTTGACAAAAACGAAATTCGTGAAATTTGCTTTTTTTGACAATACTAAGATAGAATGCCACGAAAGAAATGTAAAGGTATCCGTATGTTTTGTCCAGAATTCAGTGGCAGGTGGTGCTATTGGGCAATGTGGGCAGTGCGCCACTATGTGTTTCTCATAAAAAGTATTTTTCAGACTATGTGGTTAGAGTTTCTTAAATGGATAAACGTTATAAACTATAATATCATAGCTTAGATAAGCCAAGAAATCACGTAAAACCCAATGGCAATGATTTTCATAGCTTGTTCATCCATACCTGGTACGTACGAATAATGAAGCTCATCAGATTTTTTAATGACGTCAACCATAGAAATGAAATAATTTTGCCCTACCAGTGCAAATCGTGCTGGTAGGGTAAAATTAATTCTTTTCTTCCTACATTCCCAAAAAAACATACATTTAAACATATCCATGCAATTTTTAGATAGCAGTGGCTAATTCCTTCCAGAATTGGACAAGAATATTTTCTGTTTTTTCTTTAGCAGTAACAATCACATAACATACAAAAATTGTTGCTGGGTTTGAATGATCAAAGTGGAAGTTACAAGTTTCCATTTCTGTGGCTGTATCAATGACAGCACTTCTACCCAGGGTAGTGGGTCTCAGCCTCAACAAGAATGTGTGAAATAGCATTTTTTTCAAATGTAGATATAGGATATAATGATATAAACAATCCTATATTCAAGCAATAAGAGCGCTTCGTGTAGTACTTCAGTACTTCTTAAATATAAATCTTGGCAGTTGACGTGAGAAATATATTCCATTTAATATTTCATTGTTATCAATCGAAAGATTCTTATTTACAAACACAACCTGAAAACCTAAACTAAAAAATCTACTAACAAATCCAAAGGACGCTATAGAGGTGTTATTAATTACACATCACTAAGAAACAAAACAATAGGGAAATGATAATACAAAAGGAAAATTAACTAACAAGAAAACAATGGATACCAGGGAGAGGGAAAACGATAACAAAACAATTGTGCGCGATACATGAGGTAAAAGGATGAATCACTACATAGACTCTGATTTCAGGGAAAATACTTTAGTCAATAATGTCCTTCGCCAACGGGAACAGGGCACAGTGAGCGAAAATTCCTTGTCGTTTGCTTGCATCCTGCTCACACAGTGCACAAGAACCGTTCCCATTGACATTGGGCATTGTTATCAATCACGCTTAGACACTTCACAAAGATGATTCCTGTCTGGGGATGCAAATTTTAAGATGTTTGTTAAAATTGAATTTATCCAATCAGAATTATCTTTATTCACGCAGGGTGTTAGTTTTGATTCAATCAAACTGCCGAATACAATGTTTGACTGGAGCTGTTTTTAGAAAGCACCAACCAAGTATTGCTACAAACTATTTACATGAGTCCATATTTTGAAATCACTAATCGATGCGAACTCTTTTATGATTGATATTATGTCAGGCTCTTTCTGAGGTACACAGACTATTAAACTGACTGCAACTAAAACCTGTGTCGACTGTGGAAATGCAGCGCTGTTTCTCAACACTTCTTTTTCTTCTCCTTTGTTACATCATCAGGGGTCTGCGGCAAGAATAACCCTTCTCCATGCTGCNAACAGTGAGCGAAAATTCCTTGTCGTTTGCTTGCATCCTGCTCACACAGTGCACAAGAACCGTTCCCATTGACATTGGGCATTGTTATCAATCACGCTTAGACACTTCACAAAGATGATTCCTGTCTGGGGATGCAAATTTTAAGATGTTTGTTAAAATTGAATTTATCCAATCAGAATTATCTTTATTCACGCAGGGTGTTAGTTTTGATTCAATCAAACTGCCGAATACAATGTTTGACTGGAGCTGTTTTTAGAAAGCACCAACCAAGTATTGCTACAAACTATTTACATGAGTCCATATTTTGAAATCACTAATCGATGCGAACTCTTTTATGATTGATATTATGTCAGGCTCTTTCTGAGGTACACAGACTATTAAACTGACTGCAACTAAAACCTGTGTCGACTGTGGAAATGCAGCGCTGTTTCTCAACACTTCTTTTTCTTCTCCTTTGTTACATCATCAGGGGTCTGCGGCAAGAATAACCCTTCTCCATGCTGCTCTGTCTGCAGTTTACTCCTCTCCCATTCCTTTCGTTTCTAAAACCCTATCAATTACATCTTGCCATCTGAGTCTTAGTCTTTCTCTTGATATTTTTCCCCTCGCTGAATCAGCCCAGGCTTTATGAATCTAATCTAAATCTAAGAAAACCTTCCTCGTGTTTCCTTGTTGTCCACTTAATCTCTTCCAAACAAGAAGACTCGTCTGACTACAGTTTTTTAATACTGAAACGCCTTAAATTATATTTAAGGAATGGAAAGAGCCATAACAGTTTAATTATGTTTGGTATGTCGATCCATTCAAAACAGATTTCAAAAATTAGTGCTGCAGCTGAGAAAAAACGAAAAATCAATTTGTTGTACCATAAATAGATACGATACATGACAAAACTAAAAAATGTGTTAATAAAGACCATTGAAGTCGAGAGTGTAAAAGGATTGATTTTTTTAAAGACTGCAGGTTTATTGATTTACACAAGGCTATCTTAACTGGTTTATTGCAAATAGGGCTTGAAAGTTGTTATATGCCAGTAGATTTTTTGAAATAAGGTGGGTAGCTTTTCATAATTTTGTGAAAAACTTTGACAGATAAAAGAGAAATATTTTGAAACCTGAGCAATTGCTTCTAACCCTATCGATTCTTTAAATTGTATTCATTCGTTTTTTTCCCTATCTCTTATTCCTGCAGAGCAAGAATTATTGCAAGATATGTGGCTTTGCTCAGGTTTAGTCCCAGTCACCCCAAATTGAAATGGAGTCCAAATGTAATATTTTGACTATGTCGAGGAAAACATCAATGACAGAACAATCGATCGCCTTTTTAAGAAATCCTATCTGACCATCTGCGGGTCATTTTACGTGGGTGGAAAGTTGTAATTTTAGTACGAGTAGGGATATTTTTAGATTTATTATTATCAAAATAAGTAGCTTATACTCTCCCTTTTCATAATTGTTTTGGAAACGGTATTCTTTAGTGGACTATTTTTCTGCCTGTTAAATGGGCAGTGATAGTTGCCAATTATTTTGTCTCCTTTATACTAAAGTATGCCATCCTATTTCCTTTTGGTTTGTATTATAACTTAATTCTAAAGAACGATAATCTTTCAATCTACTTTAAGTTTTATGAAAAACATGCTTGTCTTAAACGAGACTCTTATCCTCTGTAAGCCTGTCTGAGAAAAGACAACTAGCTTTGTCTCTAACTAGACTCTTTCCTGCAGAACAAATAAGGAAGAAAAATATGACGACGCAAAGTTTAATTTTGATGTACCATACATTTGTTTCCAGGTCAATTTTGTTGTGATGTAAGTGAGAGATTGTCTGACAGCAGACAGTATTAAAACCAAATGTTAAACCAAATATTAATTACTGCTGTCAACTTAAAAATTTGTTTCAGTAAAAAGAATGGTTTCACGTATAGCGGTATCTTTGTGCTATATCTTATGCAAACAACAGTTCTATGTTTAATAGTGTTCAAGAGTTATTTGCAGTTTTTTGTGATCTGCAGCCAAAGTATTAACTTTCTACCATTATAATTCGTTGTGATGTGCTCTCTTTTATTTTAAGATAAGTATCTTGAACTGCATATTTTTAAATGTAAACACGTAATGCTGTAATGTAGAATTTTGGGTCTTATACTCAGTCACAGATGGAGTGTGATGGTTATTACACATATTGGGATAGCAAATGCCTTACGTTAACGTGCCTTTAAGCAACAAATATTATCATCTGGTACAGACAACTATGTAGGCCAACTTACAGAAAAGACAGTTTGGCTCAGAAAGAAAGTCCATATCAATAAGAAGTTAAAACTCTACAAAGCAATCGTGAAGCCTATTCTCACATACAACATGTCTACATGGGGGCTAACAAAAGCAGAAACAAGAAAATTAGATACAACACACAGAAAACAATTGAGAGAAATATGGAATGATCGTTTTAAAAGAAACAAAGAAGTATATCACGATAGTGGAGAAACTGAAATGCATACAGAAATGATGAAAGTGAGATGGCGAGCATTCGGACACATGTTGAGATTACCAACCACAACTCCATGTCAAATGGCCATGAACTACTATTTCGAAATTCCACATGCTGCTAAGCAATTCTCCGGCAGGAAAAGGATGACACTTCCTGTAAAAATCGATGAAGACATCTCCACACAAACCAAAAATAATATATCTCTCCCTGGAAATGTTTATGGATTCAAGAACATAGCAGATCTAGAAACTCTCCGTGAAGTGGCTCAAGATAGAGAAATGTGGAAAAGATTATCCAAAACGTTATGTGTTGACGTACAAGGTGATGGATGTAACCTTAATCCAAAGCCGTAAAAGTACTACAGAAGAAGAAGAAGATGAAAGAAAATTTTCCCAGTTGTAAAGAGTGATAAATATTCATGTTTTATTTGTTTCATTTAGGTAGATAAAAGCCTACACTGAACAATACACATCTTGTTACTCTGGTTCTGATCAATTTTATCTACCTTATTTCTACTACACCATGGATAAACTACTACGTCCTGAAGGATTCGATACCGAGCCCAATGCTTCAAATGCTGAAATGTTGTAGAGACATTGGAAATTGACTTTTAGTAACTACCTAGAAATGAATGTAAGCAAGCAAGATAGTGATGCAGTCAAAGAAAGGAAGAAATATTTTGGCTTAGTAAACAACCTAACAGCTAATGTTTATGAACTCATTGGTAATACTACAACCTTCGATGCAGCCATTGCAGCCCTAGATACGGCCTATATTAAATCTGTGAGCGAAATATTAACGGCCACCAACTGATCTCCTGCAAACAAAACACCGACACAGTTGATGTTTACCTTCAAAATCTTGAGCGTATTGCCAAGACATGTGATTTCAAGACTGTCAATGCCGAAGAGAATAAAAATCAGTATATACGAGATGCGTTTATCAATGGACTTACCTCATCGACCATTCGCCAGCGTCTTTTAGAAAGTAGAACCCTAACTCTAGCAGAAGCTCTTAGACA
Organism: Morbakka virulenta; assembly: GCA_003991215.1. Lineage (NCBI taxonomy): Eukaryota > Metazoa > Cnidaria > Cubozoa > Carybdeida > Carukiidae > Morbakka > Morbakka virulenta. The sequence goes on from RDPX01000026.1 coordinate 3,728,383, forward strand.
AGCTAGGGTGTTAGAACTTGCACAAAAACAGTCTGCTTCATATGAATCACCTATCACAGCAGCCGTTTCTGAAGATTCTTTCCCTACCCTAACAGCAGCAATTACAAATGATAATCCAAGAAAGAAACGTAATCAGAAAAGAGATCCCCAAGACCAAAAAGAGAATGAAAAAGAATTATGCTACTTCTGTGGATACCCACGCCATGCACGTTCAAATTGTCCTGCACAAAACAGCGAGTGAAAAAAGTGTGGAAAACGTGGTCATTGGCCAAAAGTGTGCAAATCAAGCCAAACGTTAGCAGCTATTCACTCAGTTTCACAAGCTCAGCCTTCCCTTTTATGACTAGGCAACAGAGAAGTTATTTTCCAAGAATGTCAACTAGACACCAGTCCAGTAAATACCATGAACGGTAGTGGCAGTGGATCTACCTATATATATAAAAAGACTGCAGAAAAATTCAATTTGTATGTAATACCTAAACGTGAAACAATGACTCTAGCAGATCCATCTTAATCAAACATAATAGGAGAGGTAGTTGTGGATATTGCCAATAGCGATCATGTACATACTAGAGTAGTAGTGGAAGTTCTACAAAAATCATTCATTTATATGATCATTGGCAAGGGACTTACTAAAAAGCACAAAAAGTAGTCTTTGAATTTAAAGGTAGCGAAGATGACTTAATACTCAACCCTAATAATAACCAATCTATTCTTGGCGCTACAGTTGCTAATGAATTCCCAGCCATGAAAGTATCTCCGCCACCACTATTTACAAATATGCCAAAGGAAATCAAACATATCGCTACTAAATCTCGTCGATATACCAAACCGGAACAGGAATTCATCAAACAGGAAGTTGCTAAACTGTTAAAAGAAGGAGTAATTGAACCGTCAGTGTCACCTTGGCGTGCACAAGTCTTAGTAACAAAAGGAAGAAACCATAAGAAACGTATGGTAATAGATTATAGTAACACTATAAACATTTTACTGATCTAGATGCATATCCTATGGCTAATATCCTAAACATGGTCAATAAAGTATCTCAGTACAAATTCTTCTCCACTCTAGATTTAAAATCTGCATACTACCAAGTACCCATCAGAGGAAAAGATCGAATATTTACAGCCTTCGAAGACCATGGGAAACTTTATCAGTGTACTAGACTTCCTTTTTGCGTCACAAATGGGGCAAGTGCTTTTCAAAGAACTATAGACAACATAGTGGGAAAGGAAAAATTATCAGATACCTTTGCATTTGTTGACAATGTCACCATCTGTGGCAAAACAAAAGAAGAGCATGACCAAAACCTGAAGAATTTTCACGAAACATCAAAGAAATATTATATTACTTTTAACGAAAGTAAAAGCATTTTGTCTACTACAGAAATTACCCCCCTTGATTATACAATCTCCTACAATAATATTCAGCCTGACTACAATAGATTAAAACCACTATTGGAAATGTCTCCACCAACCAATTTGAAGTCACAGAAACGCATCGTTGGCATGTTTTCCTACTATTGTAAGTTCATCCTCAAATTTTCTGACAAGATAAGAGAATTGAGCAGAAATACTACATTTCCTGTACCGCCTTCTGTCTTAAGCACCTTTCAAACACTAAAATCAGATCTTAAAGATGCAGCTTTGGTTTCTGTAGACCCAAATGAAACCTTTGTTGTGAAAACAGATGCAACAGATGAAACAGATGCAACAGATGAAACAGATGCAACAGATGCCAGTGGTTTCTGCATTGCTGCTTCATTTAACCAAAAAGGAAGACCAATAGCCTTCTTTTCCAGAACTTTGAATCCTAACGAAATCCATCATCCTCCTGTAGAAAAAGAAGCTGCTGTAGTAGTGGAAGCCCTTAGAGAATGGAGACACTTTCTTTTAGACAGACATTTTGAAGTAATTACAGATCAAAAAAGCATTAGTTACCTGTATGATTAAAAACATTAATCTAAAATAAAAAACGATAAGATAATGAGATGGCGAGTAGAACTCTCCCAATAAAAATTTGATATTCGATACCACCCAGGTCCTGAAAATTCAGTTGCAGATAACTTTACTAGGATTGCTGTTATAACCAACCTGTTCTGCGAAATTCGAGAAAAATATGAACAACTATGCTACCCTGCAATAACCAGATTAGCACGCTTTACCCGTTCAAAAAACCTGCCATACTCCTAGAACAAATCAAGCAAGTTGCACAGTCTTGCAAATCATATTTGTATTTAAAACCAAAATTTCTGAACACTAAAGGGACACTCATTAAAGCTATTTACCCATTCCAGCGGCTCAACATCGATTTTGAAGGACCGCTCCCACCTTCAACAAATGGAAATAGCTATCTATTTACAATAATCGACGAATACATAGAAGATACAATCGTCTTTAAGGACCAGAAATCAATTTTGAAGCTTGTTGCCAAGCATCTGAAGGATTACACAATGACGTACATATTATTTCTGGATAAACTTGTCAGGCCTTTAAACAATGAGACATTGAGAAGAAGTCAACATCCGTGAGTGTAAAAATTTTTTATTCACCTTCTAAGGTTTAAAAGTAATAATATCAGTTACACAGCAAAATACCTCATTGACATCTTATCCTGCTGACATGATACATTAGTTTTACTGGAGGAAAGGTTGCTACTCTGAATTACATTCTCCTTGGCGTAGGTCTTCATAATTTGTCTGGCCTTAATATTCCAATAACATTAGTTCTCATTTGGGACACTCAGTTGACTATAAGTATACTTTCGTGTGCAAGATTGAGACCACAGAGACTGAATTAGCCGTGATGAGATTGTTTTTGAATAATTATATGGCACAAAATCTTACAAGAGCACACGTTACAGGTTTTTGTAGGATAAGAGCTGTAATCAAGAGGTGTAACTGCTAACAGGGCATAATAAAATTGATTCTACACATGTTGTCGAAATTTCAGTATCTAAGAGGAGAGCATTGGTGTTTGCGTCTTTACTAAAAACTGAAAGAAGATCTCTGCAGACTGTTTCAGCTGAGATTTATAACGGCAAAATCAATAAAAGAGAAGAGCCAGATACTCCATCTGATAAAGTTTCAGGGTTGATTTGAGATGATTCCTTGCAAGTAACAATCGCTGAATTCTATAGAAAATAGATATTATATATGACCCACTTATGACCAAGCTTACCAATCTACTAATCAACACATCAATTGCTGCATCTTTGACCATTTAGAAAGTATATGAAATGATACTAAGCAAAGCAAATGAAGAACAACTATTGGATGCCAACCTTGGCATCAACTTTAGTGTTGCTGTTAATGCATACAAAGTTCTATGGGAGTATTCTGGACATTTAAAAATAATCATCATACATTTAGGGAACTTCTATTTTATGAAAGAAATGTTTACGTTCTGGATAAAACTGTTTCCGGCTCAGGGTTTAAAGGTGATGTTTACAAAACCAACATCTAATCTATTCTTACTGTTGTAGGACACGATACTCAAGTTTTCAAGAGGATCTTAAACTGCTATTGCTTGAACGATTTTTGTAAATTAATTGTGTTTGGGATGTGATCAAAGCAGCCAAAAGTTGTTCGTATGATAGGAAAGAATAAATGGAGAAGCTACAGAGAAATGGTGAAATGATCAAGCTGCTGAAGGAGTTTGAGAATTACTTAAAAAATGAGCATGGAATAACGCCAATATTCTATTTTGTTCAACTTGATATCATGTTAAATCAACATCTATTACAGTACAACTGAGAGGCCATTGATTTAAACCTGCATTAGTATTTGTCAAAAAAAAATTACGGAAGATATAGACCAATGTATATAAACACTTTGGGAAACCTGGAAAGAACAAACCTAGGATGAAACAACTACTCTCAAAGACAGGCTTGTCTGTACAAAGACACGATAGATATGAGTGCAGGATTACCATGCTTTATCCAGGTGAATGAACAATTAACAAATGTATTACAGTTCTCAAGGGCATAAAACACTTTTTCTTAAATCAAAATGCAATGCCCAAGTGGACCTTAATCCCCCCAATGCAAGATAAGAATACCAGTGCACTAATGACACTTGCAGATGTTAAAAGCTCAGAAGACGGATACAAATGAAGCAGATCATCTCAGATTCTAAAGTCGGAATTGCTTGAAGGGATTATCATAAATATCATGATACAGGAGTATATTAATCTATCTCACTATTCTCTGGAAGATGTTTTTCCTTATAGCCTTAGCTCTAAAATTACATTTGAAGAAGGAATAGCAAATAAAATATTTAACACAAATTTAAAGAAGCTGTACAACACAATGAGTTTGTCAAAAGCAGAATCAAGTCAGCTGGTGCTCTAATTTATGATCCAATCAAGTATAATGAACATTAAAGATGCCAGCAATAAAAGCCTGGTTGAAGTAAATTGAAATTTTTAGCAAATTACCTGCACACTCAGCAAAGACAGGTAAAGGTACAAATTTTCCTGCAGCTTTGAAATATACCCTCAGTTCTGCTACTCTGCCTTTCGCTAATCTTTAAGCCAGGCACCATTTTAACAAAAACATTCAACTCAAAGAAATAATTTTTTCCAAGTCCAAGTTAAAGAAATCCATGAGCAAAAGCCTAATTCCAAAAGAAGAGACTGCAGTATGTTTAGATGACTTGGTTGCACTAAATCGGCCATTCCCAGGAGTAAGTGATACATACTGTGATCTTATATAACAAATTATTGACGCCTACACCAAAAGCTATGCACAAGTAGGCATAGTTGCGGATACCTATAGAAAAAATTTACTAGAATTGTAAAAGAATTACACCTGAATATTCCATCAAGGTTCTAATCAATTCATCAGTGTCAAAAACACCACGTAATTACTCCTGACAACGTTCGTGTTCGTATGACGGAAAACCCCACTGATGATATAGATTAAATGAACAGTGAATAAGCAGAGACAGATACCAAGCTTATTCTACAAGCCAAGGTCACGTTTAATGCATATATTGGCGGATCAGTGTTTATTAGATCTTCATCAGGTGATGTGGATGTCAATGTTCTGTTTCTTGTCTTAGAAGAAGCTGAGGGAACCTATATTGCTAACTGCACTGGATAGTCAAAAAAAGTATGGGCAAATCAATTATACTCAAGTGTGATTGATATGCCAGGTGCTCTGATGTCAACAATAATTGAATTTCATTCATTTTTCTGATAATGGCTATATTTTTCTCAATATTTCGAAATTCATAGCTCTTTTGCTGGATAAAATGGAGAAGAGCACGTAGTTTACCAAAATGTTTGCAGAACTAGAAAGTCAGTGGAGAATTGATGGATCTCTTCAAGGATTGTTGAAAGAATAGGTCTATTCTTTGCTTTGCTCATGAAGGAAAAACGTAATACCAAATCAGAGCATTAGGAAGTGTTCAAAAACATATTCAAGGAGGAATATAGGATCAGGGTTTTTATTCTTTTTTCCACCATTGCCTAAATCTGGTGAAAGGTACAAATATATTGCAGAAGAATAGAATTCAAGTCTTCGGTCCACTTTTGAAATCGATGTCACCACGGCAAATAGATGGCAGAGGAAAAGAAATAATTTGGATGCGTAAGGCATTTTCTTCCGTTGTAAAAGAGATTTTGATGGTTACTGAAAACGACAGAAAGTTTGATGAAAAGTTGGATGGAGAAAATTATTTCGCTTCCCAATGGCAGTCGAAAAGTTGGGGTTTGCAGAAAAATGATAAAGTAATGAAGGTGCATAATTTCCATTGTCATCTGCTGACACAATTTCATTTCTTTTTGAAAATCGGCATCAGCATCAATACCTACCATTGCACAACCACTTGTATCCGGTAACGTTCATTTATCAAGGTTTTTTGGGTGAACATGAAATTTTGCATTAGAAAAGTATATGCAGAAAGAGTTCCCTGCTAAGTGCCTTCCCTCTTTTCTGATACTGGTCTATAATGCTTCATATGACAAGGATAAAGTTCTATGAACGATAGTCGACAAAGAATGGCAAGAAGTGACTTGTTGTAAGAAAAGAGAATTGCAACAATATTTAGAAAAGAAAGTTATGTAATTAAGAGAAAAGTAAACCAGAAAATAGATGTTCGCACAGAAAGTGTGAACATCTATTTCCTGGTTCACTGCAGGCGGGAATATTTGTAAGAAATATGTCTGGAACGGAGGGCAAGAAACTAGAAGACACAACATCAGGACCTGACTGAGTACGTAGCGGCAGAATTATTCAAATGTCTCTAAACGTATGTATTACACATTTATGATTAAATACAAATAAAACCAGGAAATAGATGTTCACACTGAAAGAGTGGAACATGTCCGAGTGATCAAGCGAGCATCTTCCAATAGATAAATGTACTGTAATGTAATGTTCAGCATTATTACACTTAAGTTAGCGTCATCATGCCATTTAGAAAGAAAAGTATCATCTGGTCTCTCACATACTTGCAAGTTTCGTGTCAGATTTCATATTTGATTTTGCAGTGCACAACGTAATGACCGGAATCACCGAAGGAAAGCTGAAAGACTTACCTTCAAAGAATTGTGACATGGTTGTTGGGTTGAGTTCTTCTGAAAAACGTAAAAATTTGGATTTGGAAAGAAAATCGTCTCTTTGTCGCACTTAAATTGTATTTTTCAAAACAGAAACAAAGCTTCAGTAAAATGGAGCACTTTTGAAAATTACCAGATGGGTTCGACATCAAATGAACAATTATTTTGAAAAAATGCTATTTTCACTACGGACGCTTGGCAAAAACCACAAAATAAAGTGTTTTGCTACTGAAGCACAATTTTGCTCAGAGGGGTGATATTTCATAATGAAATTTTGATTTCTGATCAGTCATACAACTACAAGTACCTTTTTGGAACTTCGTAAGGGTGGAAATTTCAGGGCAAATTTTGACTGTTGCTTAAATGTGTACTACTAAATGAACTACTACTACTATACTACTACCACAACTTCTAAAAATAATAACAGTAGCTATATATAAAATAATAATATAATATATGGTGGATAAAAGTACATTGTTTATACATATATTAAAAAAAGTAGTCTTACGTTTGATTGTTCTGCCAATGAAGTTGATCAGTTTTTTATTTTAGCCATTTAAGAAAACATTTTGTTAGGGATTAGACAAAATATGAAATCAAGTTTACAATCTTAAGTAATTTTATTCAAGTACTGTGTAATAAATATGACACACATTCTACTTTTGTCAACATCAGTGACTTGAAAACACCTTACATTTATTTAATAAGTCCAATTCTTATTCCTTTCTCTTATCTTTACTTATACCAGTATTTGAAAATTGTGTAATTTTTTTTGGTATTTTTAGACAAGCAAGCACTATTAAAATCGATGAAAATACAACTAGTCGATGCTGTTTAATTCTTCATTTCAAGTCAGTGGCAGTTAAGTGGCTAGCAGTTTGGATGGAATAATGACATACAATTGCCAATGAAAGAAAATACATATTATGAAGTTGGTTAATATATATTGGGGAAATGAATCAACTAAAAATAAAACAGTCAACTCAGAATTAAGACATGGCATATTTTTCTATATTTGGTGTTTGTAGAAACCACAGTAGATATTTCCTACTTTTGAGATGGAGAGCTGATTTGCTTTGGAATAATAGAAGAAGAAACGTAGCAACAGGGATTCTGGATTTTGAAGGAAATAATTGTAATAAATGATTAACTACGAATTGACCTCACGTTGGGCTTTAATCAACAATAAAACAGCTCAGTGTACAAAATGGCGGCTAACAATACAAATGACCGCTGACAATAGCAATAACAGGTTCGTAGTCCACAGGGAACCCGAAATCTATAAAATGTCCTATTTAATGTCAATTGAAGTGAAGATCGTCTATTANCCACAGTAGATATTTCCTACTTTTGAGATGGAGAGCTGATTTGCTTTGGAATAATAGAAGAAGAAACGTAGCTACAGGGATTCTGGATTTTGAAGGAAATAATTGTAATAAATGATTAACTACGAATTGACCTCACGTTGGGCTTTAATCAACAATAAAACAGCTCAGTGTACAAAATGGCGGCTAACAATACAAATGACCGCTGACAATAGCAATAACAGGTTCGTAGTCCACAGGGAACCCGAAATCTATAAAATGTCCTATTTAATGTCAATTGAAGTGAAGATCGTCTATTACGACAATAATATAACCTACATATTGTGCCTGTTAATAAATGAAGTTTAATCTCACCACATACCTTATAGGTTTTGCAGGTGTTCCTTTTAATCCTCGGAAGACGTTTTCATAAGTTGTTTTAAAGTTCTTCCCTATGACCAATAAAAATTTAAAAATTTCAACACATAAAGCCTCTCAATAGGTATATAGAGCATGAAAGGATAAGAAACTTTACGTTGCAAATATTATCGCTTGTTCGATATAGTTAATAATAAATACTTACCAAAATAAGGCTTTTTGCATTGCCAGGAGGCTCCTTCCTATCAGCAAATCTTGTGTCTAGACCGTAAAAAACTTAAAGACCTCTATAGTTTTTGTATGCGGGTTTGAAGTGTGAAAGGTATCTGCATTCTTTGGAAAAGTTCTGGTAAGAGCTAGAAGTTATTTGTTGAAAAAATTTCATAATGTTTACTAATACTATTATCTTGTTATATGAAAATCAACAGCTCAACAACATAAGAAAGGTTACAGGGTCGGGTTACGTCCTCGTATCTGGAAAACACAATATGCTGTTCGTTTATCATTTATAAGTGACATTCTACTGAGTTTTCATATGTTTTCCGAGCTAGAATGTGGAGAGGAAAGAAACCAATAAAAAAATTTTTAAAGTACAAAGAAGAAAATCAAATCAGAAAAATTGCTAGTCCTAGGCCCGGATCAGAAAAATAGAAAGTTGTGCAGTGGGCTAGGAATACACTCACTTAAAAAAATCCAAAGAGCTACAGTAACCAATACCTGATATATCAGCAATGCCGGTGAAAGGATGAACACAGGCCAGAATACTGGTAAGATGACGGCTGGCAACCAAACTTCACAGGAGGCTAACAGCCGGTTAAAGTCAATGGAACCAAGACTACAGGTCGAGTGGGCTGCTTGAATATTAGAATACTGTACCAGACCAGTTGGCTAGCTGAAGTAGGTGGAGAGATGGCGAATTACAACCTCTGTTTGCTGGGAGTTAGTGAAACAAGATGGAAAGGGAGTGGAATCAACAAACTAGCCAGTGGTAGCCAAATTGACAACATGATAGAAAGGTAGCTCTGATTGTAAACAGAGGTACACAAAAGCATGCTGAAATGGAGACCCACCAAAGAGAGACTCATGCCAGCCAGATTTAACTCCTTCTATGCAAAGCTTACTGTCATAGCCTGTTAAGCAGCTATCGAAGTGGTAGAGGATGAGGCTTTCTATGACCAGTTACAGGAGTCAATAGAAAATACTCCAGTGCACGATGTCTTACTTGTCAAGGGCGACCTTAGTACAAAGGTAGGCAGTGACAATACTGCTAGGGAATCCACTATGGGATGTCATGGATGTGGTAGCAAGAACAACAACGGACAGCGCCTGGTCGAGTTGTGCGAAGTAAACAACTTGATCATTGGTGGCACTGTTTTCCGGCACAAAGACATACATGAGAAGCCCTGAAATTTGCCTGATAGACATAACAGGAACCAGATTGATCAGATTCTCCTCAACAGGAAATGGTGAGGTAGCCTGGGAGATGTGAAGGCTATGAGAGGAGCTGGTGTAAATAGTGACCATATGCTACTCTCATCGAGAGTGAAGCTAAGGTTAGGAAAGTCAAGAAAGTCATGCAGAGGCAAACCAGCTTAGATGTGGATGGTTAAAAAATCCAGATGTGAAGAGAAGTTTTCAGTTGGAACTGTAAAACAGATACGGCTGCTTAATGACCAACAGGCCCTAACCACTGACTCACTCAACCAACAGTTGATGGGAGCTGGAGAGAAGTCGCTGGGAGTAATGCGTAGGGATAGAGAGGAATGTATATCCATGGAGACTTGGCAGAGAATTGATGAAAGAAAAGACTCCAAGAAGAAGCCAGATCAGGTAAGGTCAGAACGAGAGAAATAGAGACTTTAAGTCATATATGTTGCCACGGACAAGGAGATCAAGAAGAAAGCAAAGGCAGATAAACAGGCCTATATTGACAGCTTAACTGGTGAGGCTGAAACTAAAGTATCCAAAGAGGACTTGAGTCTTAGGACACCACAGCACGGAATGAAGAGGGTGAAGTCATCACAAGAAATGAATAAAAGCTGAATTGCTGGAAAGAATATTTTGACTCAGACTCAGCAGTCAACATTCACCCAGGAGAGACCACACCTGACATAGAGGCAGGGCCCACGACAGTGACAGAAATCAGGGCAGCCATTAAGATGCTGAAGAGTGGGAAAGCACTGGGGATTGACAAGATTCAGACCGAATTGCTAAATGAAGAGAAACTAATTTTCCCCCACAATTCTGACACACGCTTTGAGAAACATTTCAAAGAATCAGAAATAGCCTCTGACCATTTTAAGGTGGGATGTATAGTGAAGCTACCAAAAGAGGGAACCTCACAGACCGTAAAACAAAGAGGGGAATAATGGTTCTGTTAGTGACTAGTAAGATCATTAGCAGAGTTGCCCTGAACAGAATAACCAAACTAGTAGACCAGAAACTGGAGAAAAAACAGGCACGTTTCAGGAAACATAGATCTCGTGCAGATCATACCTTCGCACTTCGCGTAGAACAGTGTTAAAAATGGAATGTTACAGTCTACGCAAACTTAATCGAGTTTGCAAAAGCTTTTGAGGCCGTGCACAGGCCAACCCTATTGAAGGTCCAATTATGAAATCCCAGGCAAAATTTGTCCAATCATCAAGATGTTGCACTGAGACGTTTGTGCCAGAGTCATACGAGGAGTCAAACAAGGGTTTCTGTTGTCCCCTGACCTGTCTGAAGTTAACCAAGTTTAGCCATAAAACCAAACTCAAAATCCTTGAGAGAAATGTTCTTTGACTCCTGTTGTACGGCTCATAAGCTTGGAAAATAGCCCAGGTCATTTTCAACAAACTTAATGTTTTCCAGACTAGATGTCTTCGTATAGTTTTTCGCATCTTTTGCCCCAATACAGTTTCAGACCAGGAATCCTACCAAAAAACTGGCACAGCCCCTCTTTCAGCTGAGATCAGACTCCGACGATGGCTTTGGATTTGCCACATTTTTTACATGGAGGAAATTGCAATCTCAAATGCTGCCATGCTTTGGACACCTGTAGGAAAAATGGGAAGAGGGCGACCAAAAGAAAGCTGGAAAAGATCGACGGAAAAAGAAATGGACAGAGGGATGGAATTGGGGCCAATTGCGGACATGGGTTAAGAATAAACAGCATTAAGAGGCTCTGTTGGGGGCCTTACCAAACGCAAAGAGGATTAAAAAAGTAAGTACTGAAGTATTTTTCAGACTTGCTCAAACTGAAAGAAGTCAGAATCTGGGTGACTAACCTTGCTATTAGTTTCTATAGTTTTAATTTACTGACTATGCAAAGATTGTGTTTGCAGGAGTCATTGTTCAGGTACCTTTTCATTTAATGTTTGATGAAGTATAACCTGATGAAGAAGAGATCTTCTATTTATTTGTACTCCTTCCATGTTTTAAACAGTGTGTGCTCTCCATATTTCCACAATAGTCAAAGTTTTGGCAACAAAGTGTTAAGTTAAATCAAAATTTGAACAAAAGAGTTTGCAGATATAGTTAAGAAACACTTCAATGGAAACGACTACAAAATATTTGGTTTTTCTGATGGATTTTCAAAAGATTTTTATTTAGAATTTTTGTTATCCTTTTCTAGCTCTATTTTCTAAAACATTTACAAAATTTACAGCTTAAAAAACAAGCTCGCTGTAGCACTTCCGGATTGTACCAGTATTCGAGAAAAATGGGGAATACCTTGGGAAAAGAGTATTAAATATGAAAATACCAGAAAAACGGAAGACAGGAGAATCGAAGAAGCAGACGAGGTTAGGGAGTGGGTAGGTAGAGAAAAACTGACCCAATCCTTTCTCCATTGGTAACAGCAGTCGAAATGAAGAGGAGATGCATTAATTTTCAATGCTTTATTTTAGATACATAAGTTAATTCTGTGCGGAGCAGGGTAACTACTTTTCTCAACTGGTAAAAGTATGCTGAAAAGCAGTCACATTCCCAAGAAAATAGTCCAACTTTTCTTTTTTCTTCTCTGCTAGCTTGTTCAATAAAAAATTTTCTTTTAAAGGTATTAACAGCAAGGAGAATTAAAATGAGGCCAAGGTGAGTTTTAAACAAACCAGAACATTGAAAGTATTTCAATAGATTCTGTCATAAGATAAATTACAAATATTATTCAATGATAGCATTGTTTTAAGAAAGGGATTTGCTACTTCCCCACATCACTATGTGTCCCCTTCACAAGTATATGCTAGATTTATTCTTAACGAAAGTGTTTATCCAGTATGGAAGAAAAGGGTAGAAATATTCAAGAAATATAAAAGTGAAACCTTTATGTCAAATGTTACCAATTAAGCAAAATAGCCTGAAAACTACAACTTTCTTAGAAACAACAATTAATTATGAAAAGTTGAGGTCAGTGTCACCCATTAAGTGTTAAAAATTTCACTGTCGTTGGACACTTTAAAAACTGAGAAGATGTAAAATGTGGCCATTTTCTTTGGAAGAATGAATAGTATTTTTCTCTTCCTTGAGTTGTATCCTATTCAATCCTATCATTTGAAAATGAAAAGGTCTTTTACAATATGACTTAGCCAAATGACCCCTAACCCAAGTAGTGTTACATCCAACAGAATGGAAGTTAGTGTATATCAAACGGTCTCTTGGGCCACTTTTTTCTTCACCCACTCAGTGTTATTAGCCGGCATCATGCAGTTAAGCCTTTGTGCTTTGTGGAGGTTAGGGTTGGACCAGGAACCCTTCCTTTTTCCTGGGCGCAAATCAGAAAAATGGTGCTGAATAGGGTTTTTTTATTTGAAGTAAGATTAAAAACGTAAAATCAACAAAAACATTAAAGAATAAATTAATTGCTAAAAATCTTTTGGCTCAAACAAACAAGAAGCGGGTGAAATGAATATAATTTCCTTATTGGGACAAAGTGTTGGGGGCCATAATGAAAATAAGGTCTTCGTGATCTGTATTATGCTACCCCTGCCACCGTTTCTCTAGATTATCGTCCCGCCTGTTTGTTTCGTTCTTTTTTGTTTCTGTTTACTCTTATTTTTTAACTATTTTGGGTAATATCATGAATTTGGTTTTTAACATTTACCTTTGAACATTTGTATTTTTTTGTTAGTGGCGAATAAATACATACATACATACGTGTTGTTTAGTATTTCATCTGTGAACAACCCACCCCCCTCCAACGGTATCTCAAGATACGGGCTTCACTCACGACCCCAGTTTGCCGCCAATGATCTTACTGAGTAGTCTTGCCCATATCATAAATAATGTAAGTTGCCATGGTAATACAAAGAGAGCTCTGCACATGGGAATAACAAAGATTCCATTACAGTATTACCATGGTGCTCATATAACTGAAAATCCGAAATAAATACCACAGAAAGTGACTTCTTGTTACTTAATGAACAAATCCATAAAGTATGGATTATAACATTTTGTAACACTATATTGCAAACAAAAAGATGATTTCCAAGGAGAAACAACAACATATTTCCAAAGGGGAAACAAACTGATTGTAAGACTTAATAAACTACAGATCTGAAGCAATAATGATCTCTCGCTCACTTTAAATACCTTGTGTTGGTAATGGGGTTTGTAAGCCCATTGGTGTACCTTGATTCTTCGCATAAGTTTCCATAGATTCTGCAGAAGTCTGTAAAACTAGGATAAAACCAGCAGTATCATTTAACTATAGTTTGTCATCAATGTTATAAATTATAAAATGTATTAGGTGGTTTCAGATGTTGTGGATTCTGTACTTTGCTCTCCTTGTAAACCAAACATTATGTTGATTCTGTGTTCTCTCCTTTAATACTCTATTTCACAAGTCTGCCTTTACATATCTTTCCTGATTTGCAAGAATATGTACAACGAAAACAGGTCTGCTCTCTTGATCTGCACTATATTTTAATGGAAAACAAGTTTAACATATGTCGCCCTTGGCAACCTTCAGTGCAAGCCTTTTGCTTGTTTGATTTTGAAACAAATATTTCTGAGTATAATCGGAACAAGAACTTTTGGTGAGCTGCTTTTTTTAACAGGTATTGTTGAGAGGTGCTGGAGCGTGGTAGTTTTGTATAACTAAATATAATAATTCTTTCGGCCACATTGTCAAAGCCCAAAACCCACTGTGGGAAGTTTTATTAGCATGTTATTTTTCGTAATATTTAACCATCGAGCAAAGGACATTTTCAGCCCCAAAAGAGGAGGATATTGTTAAAATTTACAGCAAATAAAATAAAATATAACTTCTTGTATTGACTTTTGAAGGCAGAATTCAATTTCATATTTTCTTAGAATCAAATGACATTGCAGAGAAATTTAGGACAACATAAGCTGGATAAGGTGTTGCTGGGATACCCAGGGCTATGATTACAAGCTTTTCTGATTCCAAAGGAATAAATGGCAACAATACACGAGGATAGCCGTCTTGGCAAAAGTTTACAAAACATATCTTCCTGATATGTGTCGTTTTTGAGAACTATGGGTGTACTGTTTAAAAACATGAAATCTAAGTCCCAGATATAAAGGACACGACTGACAAACATGAGGGATAAAAGCACATCTGATGAATCGCCTTTTTCGCCCAAGTTGACAACACCAATACTTCACGAAAGCAGGCAGCAGACTACAAGACAATCAGGTAAGCAAATACTTCTTATTTTAGGTTTTTGTGATACAGGATATAGAGCGTCTTTTCCATTTTCTATCTCCGTAATAGACTCTAGTTTCAAGCAAAACCCATTTGAGTAAAGACACAGCTCTTTACTCAAATGGGCTATGTGGCAGAAAGACTTTTTCTTTTTGGTCCAAGATATAAATATGTATGTTTGTTTAAATAATCTGTAAAGTTGCTTTCGTATTAGATGGATTTTGGCAACACTACTAATACACAATACAAGATTTAAAAGCAATTATGATAAGAAAATTGATAGTGAAACATGTGAGATACAATAGCATGTCAGTAAAAGCCCAAATTTTCTTAAACATTTCTGATCAAATGAAGTGTGAGGAATCAATTGTTTTAAGTTCCGGACTAGAAACTTCATGTGTAAAATTCTATAGTTGTATAAACCTTCTTCTTTCCTTATAACTGTCAGCGTCATAATTTGTATCCTGCTCTTATTTCTGTAACTGTATGAATGAAATGGTAATAAAAAAGGTTTTAATTTTCAATATTTATTGAATCCTCATTGAATTTTTGTATTAGGTTGCATAATCAGTGTATCAGTACCTGTAATCTGATTTCAATAAGTATAATTGCAAACCGAAGCTTTTTGAAAAAAATCAAATTAAATGTGTCCTAAAGATATTTACTATATACGGAGCTACCTTTTGACAATATAATCACCCTTACTCTCCCCACACTCCCTCTCTATTTTTCTCTGTCCATTTTCTCCCTCCGTACAATTTACTCTTACACTTATGAGGGCAAACAAAAACACATTTTTGGCATAACCGTGGAAAAGTAAATTTATACATCTATGGTCACACCCAAAAGATGAGAAAGCATGTTAAGTAATCAGTGTTAAGGGTTGCTATTTATTTTCCCTACTAAGCCCCTTTTAGCCTTACCCATTTATTTTCATTATGTATTACAGAATTTTCATTTGGGTTACCCGGAACAACTCCCAATAAATAAGCTATTTATTTAGTTAACTGAATTTTCTAGTTGATGTGCGCCAGTTAGTTTAAAGTAATTTATGCCTTTTTTCTGATAAAACTAGAACAAACACCGGGTGGCCCTTTTAGTGGATTCTTTTACCTTAACTGCTGAAGACCCTAATCCGTTTCCCTTTATCTGAAACGCAATGTTTTGGTCATAATTTCAGTCAAAGCCACTTTTCTTGTAATTCTTAAAGAACCATCTAGTTGTCTCTTGGTCTTCTATACCTTGCGTTCATTTTTATAATCGCCCTGTTTTTACTGTAGTTAACATAAAACTGTTTTAATACACTGAATCTTTTTTTCATGATGTACTTTTTACTCTTATATAGCCTTGGAAAGCACCTATAAATAGCATGTTTTTTCAAAACTCGTCTTTGTTCATCTCTTCAACCAGTAACTTTTAGGGTTGATTCCCACTTATGAAAACGGAGAAACGGACCTCACCCTAAATTCACATGCGCTGATCATTTGGACATTTCTTTGGGATATTTATCCTGAAATAAACACTCTCAAACCGTCTCCCAAAAAGAAACAAGTTCACTAATATAAAAATTGGGGTCCTGTTCATAATGTGTACTATTTATTTTCTGTGCCATAATTTAGTGGTTTATTTTTTCTGTTAGTTTTAATGTTATTTTAATTTTCAATGGTAGAATCAAAGCACTCAGCAGAATACATACGTGGTGAAAAAGTCCCTAAAACAGCCCTTTCAACGCTTTCTGCTTTATACGAACCGGCTTTCAAGAGATACCCCACGTTTCCATCGATCTATCAAACGAAATATCAACACGATTTTCAGTATGTTCCATGGACGACTAATAGAGTCAAGAGGTAAGACTACCTTTAAGAACAACAGTGTGTTTTAATGTTACAGTTAAATTATGAAACTATAAATTTTGAAATTATCCAATATGTATATAATTTGCAATCACTATTATGGTCGGTCATAATAATCAATATTGTCATCATTATAATTAGTAGAAATATATTGTCATTCTTATTATCACCCTTATCGCTGTCACCTTTTCTGTTCTTCTTTACTGTTATTGTCACTATATTTTTTGAAGGACTTCTAATACTCCACTTTTTAGATTTCTCAGCTTTATCTGCACTCCTCAGGAGTTTCCCGACCTGGCTCAAATAATGGCTTTTTTGGAAAATTTAAGCAAAGATTCTGAGACATTTTGTCTGCGGGAAGAAATCAAACATGTAACCAATTTATTACAGTGCAGCTGTAATGAGTAGATTCGAGGGTTAAATTAACAATAAAATATTAGGTTATAACCCTTAAGTAACAGCATCTCAAATATTATTTTCACTATCATCCTAATTATCATTGGTACCCAATCAGTACTGGTATCTCTAGTTTTTGTGTTTATAACATAGTTATCTTACCTGAAAGCATGAATGATTATTCTTGTGTGTATCAGTGCGTGCATCCGTCTCTATTCTTTATTAGCCGTCTCACAGGATTTTTACAGAGCTTTCATGTTGTTACATCGCCAATGACTTTTCAAGTGGAATGTTTACCTGATTACCGATTTTGATTGGTTTGGTGATTTGCTATATTATTCCTTCAAACTATGTGGTTCTACTTGTATCCATCTCTGTGTAGGCTAATATACAATTGTGATATCTCGACATTTAACATTTTTAGGCCCCCCCCTGTTTAAGAAATCCAAAGCTGTTCTAAAGCAATGCAACATGTTCAGAGCTATTTCATATAAATTTATATGCAATGTCATTGTAGTAAATATGATTGCACAATGTACATGACGATGATAATGATACGATTACACAAATACACACACACACATATATATATATATATATATATATACTCAATCTGCAGACAGTACTGTTTCGCCCTTTGTGGGCTCATCAGTGCAGCACAGAGCTTCTGAGACATAACTCTCTGGCCATATTGCCGGAGCAAATACAGCTTAAAGAGTTATTGTGGGATCCTGTCAGAGTGCTCAAACCACGCAAGCGCAGTGAGCATTGCATTACGCTAACAACAGGTTCCCAAATCTCATATATATTTACTCTTCATTGATTTCTTCATATCNTATATACTCAATCTGCAGACAGTACTGTTTCGCCCTTTGTGGGCTCATCAGTGCAGCACAGAGCTTCTGAGACATAACTCTCTGGCCATATTGCCGGAGCAAATACAGCTTAAAGAGTTATTGTGGGATCCTGTCAGAGTGCTCAAACCACGCAAGCGCAGTGAGCATTGCATTACGCTAACAACAGGTTCCCAAATCTCATATATATTTACTCTTCATTGATTTCTTCATATCTGTGTATATATGAACATGTTCACCTCTACATTTAGTACTGGCAAGTACAATTAAGAGGATCTACATAAAAAAAGAAAAGAGCACAGAAAACTAATAACCAGGCTTTTCTTACCTAACAGGAGTGTTTAAAGGTAAAAGGAACGGAATAATATTACAATGTCCCCCTACATCATGCACATATGCACACATACACACAGACAATTGCACAAAGGAAAGAAGCAAGAAATGGAATGGACAAAAAAAATATGATTTTTAAATATTTTTTTTCTTGTTTTTGTTTTAAAAGATGGTTATCGGTAGAACAAACAAACCCTGGCACAAAAATGAGATAACTAAGACACCAGGTTTTTAATAAGTCAAAGAGGAAATAAACAAGAATTCATTGCTTTATAATAGATTGAGGTTTAATTAAATATTAATTTTTGTTATTCTTCTTCTTCGTCTGAGTTCCTTATCCTTTCAGGACGTTGGAGATCATGGTCTTCCATCTATTTCTCTCTTTTGTCAGTCCTAAAATTTCACAGTCATTCCTCTTGAACTGGAGATCCTTGTTGAAGCTGGTAATGAATTTCAGTCTTTGTCTTCCTCTACTTTTCTTTTCTTCAAATCTTCCCTGTTAACACCAAGTTTTCCATTCCTTCACATCTCATTGCATGATGACCCAGAAACTGCAGTTGTCTTTTTCTAATTACCTTCATCAACTTTCTTTTCAATCCTGCTCTCTCTAATACCACTTCATTGCTCACTTTGTCTGTCCAAGATATTCTAAGAATTCTTCTCAGGAACCGCATTTCCACTGCTTCTATTCGTTTCTTCATGCTTTCATTGATGGTCCAAGCATCACACCCATAAAGCAAAACAGACCACACATAACATTCTAGGACTCGAATCTTAGATTTTACTTGCAGAATTTTTGTTATACTTGTCTTTTTACACTTTTACAGGGAATACACAACACCACCAAATTATAGAAATTTCAAGTTTGGATCTACTTCGTATTCAGAGCAATTCCAACCAACAAAACCAATTAAGTCTCAGATTATAACCCCTGCCTCGCAACACAGAAAACACAATCCACACCCTTCGATAAGGAACGTACAGAATTACCCCGACCATGTAAGTATTTCACATATTCTCATACATTATCGAATTTTTGTTTTTGGATGAAAATTGTATATCTACTGTAAAACTAACATGTAGAGATAGCTAGGAGAGTCGCAGTTTTCACAGTGACACCAATCTGACAAACTGATAATTCAGATACATCCAGTCGTTTTTGAACCACAGTGGGAATAATCTTAATTAAGGATGGGGGAAAAATTCAATTGATGTGTTTTTGTCTTCTGTGAAATGCTAATTCTGCCCATGGTTTCCAGAGAGTTCCACGGTCAGGACAGCTTATAGAATTAAAAACACGTACAATGTCATTCATATGCTTTACATTTTTCCAAACGTACTTAAAAAAAGTTGGCTCTTTCAAAGTTATCCTTTTATGAGAGCTTTTCCTCCAGATAAGCGATCTGTTGGAACAGGTTAAAAGATAAACAAGGAGTGTTAATATCATTCAATTTTTATTAATTTTGATTTTCTTTTAACGTGAGAGTGCTCTACCTCAAATTCACAAGCTGTGGCAGAATTGCTTGTGCAAGGCATTTGAGTCCCCTTATGTCATTCATTTTGATGGTATGACCAGGCTACCTGAGTTTATATGGGATGAAAAAAAGTAAATGGCATCAATGTCACGCTTCGTAAGTTGATTTGTATTAAACATTAATTCCTGCAAGACGTACCTGCAGATTGAAAAAATAGCATCAATCAATAACAATTAATTCATTAATTTATGAGTCCAGGATTTCAATCCATAAAAGATGATAGTGAGAATGATAGATCGACACAGAAGTAGTTTTTTTAATGAAATGCCTTCTTCATTCTAAATGAGATATTTCAATATTTCAAAATTGTCGGTTATTTTGAGTATTTCGTCAAAATCTTGTCTTTTAAATTGCCACAAGAGTTTAATTTCCTCGTTATGCAAGTCAAAGATTTAACATAATTTATATTTTTAGTGCCCATGATTACAGGCACAGTCGGTAATTGGTTAGCAGGTTTTGCAGTTCATGCCTTGGTCAAGGCGCTGCTACCGGTTATTATTTGCTTTGTGTTAGAGTAAAAATAGGATCGAGCAAAAATAGGTAAATGTTACAGTCATGTGATTTGTCATTGTCATTGGAGTTACCACTGATTACTGTTTTCACGTTTCCACGTTTTTTTGTTCAACTGTTGTGTGGCGTGGTCATTCGTCGATGTGCACGTGTTGAGTTAGTTCAGCTTATGAATACATATTTATAAGTTCCATTATTTGTATAAATACTTTTTTCAGAGAATTAACAATTGAATTGGTTTGGAATTATCACTTTGTGGTCGATCGGACTTTATCTGTATTATTTTAGCTGCAAAACTGTGAGTTTTATTTCCTTTAAATGCTGACTCGAGACATGCTCAATCCGGAAACACAACTACACTTTGAAGAGTTGTTTCACAATATTCTTTATATAAAACAAAAGATGATAAAACATCGTTCTTGTCAGTGTATAGATAGTATCTCATCATCCGAAGATAGAACAGGAGGTGATCATCCTAACTTTGGAATATTGATTGTTCAAATGTCGAAGAACTTCTTCAAAGGAATGGAATCCTTTCTCTTAGTCTCACAATATAGATTTGTCGTTATTAGCCACTTGTCAATTCTTATCTTTATTGAGAAAATTAAAAAAAAAATACAGTACAGTTACTTAATGCTACTTCAGCAGTCTGTCACTGATTTGAGAAGAATGAATGTTTGATATTCTACACAAGCCCATGAGAAGTTGTTTAAAAGTGGTTAATTGGTCTTGTTTTTTGAATTATATTTAAAGTTTACTTTTGTGTATATTTTATGTATAACTAAATGGCTTACTGGTGCAAAAATAAGTTTTTCAAAGATTTATTTGCCTTGTTTTATCTTTTAAGATTGTTACCTGGTACAAACCATGTGGGATGGTTGCAATTATTAAGTTTGTAGCGTCATAAACCGATTTTGAAAGGTGAACTGAATTTTGAGATACTATCTGTCATTAAGAAGATGAAGAAGAACAAACAAAAGTTGGTTTTCTGCCAATTTGTTTTTCTGTCCTGCTCGTCCATTAATTCAGTACCTAGAAGCCCAGCATATGTGAAAACTATAATCGCCCCGAAACGCTTTATATTCTATGTACATTTTACCTGTAATGTCAAATCCCACCGTTTAAGAATAACGAATTAACTATGCTCCCCGTTGTATGTAGGTTCGCTGGATTTGGAGCAATAATATAACGAACCCAAATCGTCAAAGGCAAGGAATATCCTCTGCTGGTAAGAGAAGTACATTATAACACAAGAATATGTATGTATGTATGTATGTATGTATGTATGTACGTATTTATTCGCCACTAACAAAAAAATACAAATGTTCAAAGGTAAATGGTAAAAACCTAAAACATGATATTATCCAAAATAGTTAAAAAATAAGACTAAACAGAAACAAAAAAGAACGAAACAAACAGGTGATGAAGACCTTATTTTCATTATGGCCCCATACATTTTTCTTACTTTGAATACATTTGTTAGCTTAGCTCTACACACTTTATCCCTCAATTCTATTTATCACTTACCCTATTTCTTTGTTTGTGTGTGAATGTTTAAGTGTCTGTCTTCCTCTCTCATTTTTCTCTCCACCCCTTTCTTTTTCTCTGTTTGATTGTTTTGTCTGTGTCTGTTTCTTTACCCCAAGCTACTACGTGTTACCTATTTCGTGTACACTACCTTCCAACATTTATTTTACGATATATGCTAGATGCCACAATTTTAGGATATTGTGATGTAGTATAAGACACATTTAACGTAAAACGATTCTCTAACAATCAGCTTCGTCTTTAACATTCAAATTTAAGGACTCAGATTTGTTCCCGTACTTTTTATTTGTTCACATGTAAACTTTGCTTAGATATCATAAATAATGGTTTTACAGCTCTCTGCAGTATGATTTTTGTATTCTCTTGGCTCAAAGTTCACAATATATATTATGAGTATGGTTTTGTTGATGCATATGTTTAATTACCATCACCCTTGACGACAGGAGCTAAATGACCATTTGGGTTTCGGTATTTAAAATTGCTTCTCAAGTTGGTTGTGACTTAGTGTTTCGTCCAATATCACGATAAGCCAGAAGTTCAGCTTCAATAAACAGACTGAATAAATCTCTCTTATCTCAGAAAAACCTAATAGTTGGCGTCTATTAGGGTACTGGGCCAAATTATGGCTCAATGCTAAGAGTCCTTTACAAGAACCATCAGTTTGGCTCACTGAATAAACTTCATTATTAGTAGATGTACTGATCCACGCTGACAGAGAGGACCACTACGTTTTCTTATTCTGGTGTCTTTGTCCATTTGTGTGCTAACAAATAAGCTTTCGACAGAAATGAATTCTTAGTATTTTTAAGGTAGATAATTCTAAATAGGTAGAAAAATTTATATACCTACACTATATGTTATAGTAGATTGTTATGGATAACAGTTATACAACAGTTCCAGAAACTTAAATGACCATTTTTATCTCTTTTTTACATGAAAATGAAGACAATCAACTAAGCAGGACGAGAAATGAAGAACCACGATATCATCGCTGGAATTCAAGATAAACTGTTGCTACACGTTACAATTAGTTTTTTTCCGATAAAACATTGTCGTCTGACCTTTTAAGAATGTTGTCAAATAGAAAGTTAAATTTTTACAATTTTTATTTAAAGAAAGAATATCATTGTTATTGTAATTTTCATTATATTTTTTAATGTCCACTCTTAAAAGTAAGCGCCATGTGCCAATGAAGAAGACGAAACATGGAACTAAAACTGACATAGTTTCGTTAGGCCCCTACCAATTTCTAGTCCTACATTCTATACAAACACTTTTTTTGAAATCAGACTTTTCTGTATCGTATAAATAGTATGGAACGGTTTAAAAAAAATTGATTTAACCAGTTAATTAAAAATTTAGAAATTTATAAAATTCAAAAAAAAGTTAAAAAATCAGCAATCCAATTAATTAGAAAATTAAGGATAGCCCACTTTACTTTAAACTGTAAGTGATATATTGGCATCTCGAAAGGTCGTTACCAGGGAAGGATCTATGAGAATACTTAGAATGTCTTCCAAGTGATAGATCCACTATGTCTTCGTGTCTACATACTTCAAAGTAGTTCAAATATGGTTTTAAAAAAGCAACTTTCCAAACCCCTCGACAGGAAAACAAAATTTTTAGGATTATCATTATTATTATTTTTTATTATATATGCATTTTCATAAAGTTATAAAATTATTTATTATTATTATTATTATTATTATTATTATTATTATTATCGAGTGGTTACACACCATCTAGTGGTGGATGGGTGAAAAACCCACATTCAGCGCCGTACTGCAGGCACATGTACTGTAGCCACAAGAGTGAGATAAAATAACCAAATAAAAATGGAAACATCATTTTAACCTTGCAAGTGCCGCCCAACAATCAGTGAGGAAAGGCATATTGCCCAAGCGGTTGTTGTTGTATGACAACAACTTATGACCACAGCACTCCCCACTCTTAGTCTGATAGCTGACAATACATGGAAATATATCCTAGTACAAGTACTAAGTCTGGTATTCCAGCATTGAATTCAGACTGGATATTTTTTATTGCCCTGTTTGGTGACAAAAACAACAACGCACAGGCAAAGAGAGCCATATTATTATTATTATTATTATTATTATTATTATTATGTTTGATATGTTTTCTCACAAAGCTTTAGTTCTCATTTGCTTCGGTTATTATTGGTGTGATCCCAGATAACTACCTGCCATCTAAGGAATCATAACCCTTTCACCTGTAGCTTTAATGCCCTAGAACCAACCGTAAGATTCGGGCTGTACCTAACAGTGCTGTTTTTTGGGCATGTTCTACATTCATCGTTATTCCAATTTGTTTAACATGGCTTTCAAAATTTTTCGAGACAGTTCCCAACGCACCCACGATCACAGGGATAATTTCAATCTTCTTCATTTTCCACAGTCGAGCAATCTCATCTCTTAGAGGTCTGTACTTATCAACTTTCTCCTGTTCTTTTTCTAGCACCCTCGCATCTCCAGGTATTGC
>RDPX01000026.1:3753110-3772184 GCA_003991215.1 Morbakka virulenta
CAAGACCTTAGGACTAAGTAACAAAGTAAGAACTCGGTACTCAGCCCTTCAGAACAAGAGATCCACGCTCACGACACCTAGATATGATGCTCCCCCACTACTCCCGCCCGTTAAACAGAAATGCATGATGTGTCAGCCCTTTTGGGACATGCACAACCGGTTAAGGTCAGGCAACTGACTGGCAAGTCTGCGGTTTGAGCGGGAATGTTTGATCTAGCCCATTCATAATTACCAGGCAAAACTAGTTCGTGTACCCCACCAATCAATTAAGATCAGAGGTCATACGTCTTACGACGCTACGCCACTTGCTGACAGCAATAGTCAGTGCCTGGTGTAATTATCAGGGCAATTTGACTACACAGGGCAGGGGGGTCAATGTCCCTTTCCAGCAGTACTAGGCAGTACTAAGTTTAGCCGGCCAATTAAGGCAAGTTCAACTTTTCCCACTGTTCCCGCCAGGTTTACCCAGCTCGACTAGGGCAGGGTCGCTGCTCCCTGAGGAATTGCCAGGCGACCTGCTGGTCTGGGCACTTTCCGTCTACCCTTTATTATTATTATTATTATTATTATTATTATTATTATTATTATTATTATTATTATATGCATTTTCATAAAGTTAGCTATTTGATGACATTGTTCACCGGCTCACTCCCAGTAACCTGGGGCAGACAAAGGTTTCAAGAGATGTTCTTACAAACAATAAATACTAAATAATACAAGATACGTACACAGAAGAATACAAAATACGATCATCAAAATTAGCAAAACGACGAATTCAGTACAAAATCAGTATAGAAATATATGTTAAAATAGTATTTAAAAATTTTAGTTTTGAAGTTCGTATAAAAAGAAAGTTTAAAATTGTCTAGAGAGAGCAGAAAAAAAATTATTTCAGAATATTTAAATTGAAAGGGTTTTATGTAAGATAAGAGGTGTACTTGTTATAACAATTTTTTGAATTTCTTGAAGCTATGGTTCCCCGGGAATTTTGTCTAAATATTTTTGTGTGCCTTTTTGATTATTACAAAATGCCAACGTTATTTTAAAGCTAGGATAAAAATAATTTGGCTACCACTAATCAACCTGGTATATGCAACTAAACATACCTTACTTTAATAACTGCTATTGAGATTAACTTCCCCGAGAAACAAATTAGTTTTGAATTTGAAAATTAATTGTATTAATTTGTTAATAAGGATCATCATCGTATACTTCTATTTGTAATTAATCTCTCTCACAATACATCAAATCACGTTGATTATTCATCGTTACCTACACTGATGCTATTAACATGTAGCTATCATAAACACATAAACTTCTTTATTATTTATAAAATTTGTTGTTGATGAGTTTTATTAAATAAAGTCGGAAGTTAGGGTGTAAAATTATTAATGAAAGAAAATGGTGGGTTATTAGCGTCGGAAATGAAACGATCACTTTGAATGAA
Organism: Morbakka virulenta; assembly: GCA_003991215.1. Lineage (NCBI taxonomy): Eukaryota > Metazoa > Cnidaria > Cubozoa > Carybdeida > Carukiidae > Morbakka > Morbakka virulenta. The sequence goes on from RDPX01000026.1 coordinate 3,754,558, forward strand.
AGTCAATTTTAATAATACACAACGAAGTTATTTTTAGATAAAGTATACAATACATTTACTTTATTATTTTGCTCAGTTAACTGTCTTGATTATATTATATCGGACTTCTTTTTTTTAGCAAATGTGATACAATCACTAAGTAATACCAAAAGTATTCTCACTTTTTTATTTGACAAAAAGTGATGTTGTTTTCAACATGAAATTATTTAGGATTCTCTAACGATTTACTTACATTATCTCCCTAATTTTTATTTCAAAACAACTAGCTATTATTAGCAGTACTGATAGTCAGCAGTGTTTTTCATATCGGGTACTTATGCAAAGTTAGGTTTTGCTATCTATTTCTAGCTCAACATGCCTTTCAGGCCAAAGTCTCCAATGATAATCCAATAAGTAAATAAATAAATCATCTTTCTCAGAATCAGAAGTCTTTGGCCGAGGTCTGATTCAGTCTGGTTTAATTTTGATATCACCAGTAGTATAAATAGCTTTATGCACCATTTTTCTTCTGTTGAGCTTACTAAATTATCTTGTGCCAGCCAATTTTCTTTGCGATTGACTAAGTTACCAGAAAAACGAGGAATAGGTAATTTTAGCCACGAAAATACAATCAAAATTTTGCTCGCTCCATGTTCCATGAAGTTCTTTTCTTCCTAAACAATCTCTTGTCTTCTATCTTTATTAGCCTTAGTAAATATGGGAGAGTTAGGACGTTTTTCGTTGCCTGACATTCAGCCCTTGGAACTTTATTTTTTTTCGGTCTCACATGTAAAAATTAATACTCCTTGAACATAGTAAACAGGCACTGTAAAACATCAAGTAAGAAAATCCCTTATCTCCTATTTTTCGATACTCAAGAACACTATGTGCTATACTTAATCACCAAAGTAGAGCTAATCGACAATCTGCGGGAAAAATCTACATCTAATACATCCCTGATTCGTCCCAAAATACCAAAGTTATCTGTTGGCCCCTTCTTGAACAAGAAAATTGCGACATATCTTATAACTTCATAGCTGTTCTTAGGTGCAAGGGTCCTTTAAGGTCACAGGTGCCTACTGAGCACTTAAACATCATAAGAACCCTCTTTTTCAACTTTGAATATATTTCAAAAACAAATTTTAATTCAACAGTGTTACACAACAAGTTGATCATCTTCTTGATTCAAGTGCCAGACCTTTATTTGACTTTGGCTATCATACTTTTCTACCTGATATTTTCACATGCATTCTTCAACACCTTCACCATACCGTTTCCTGCATAGCTGAATATCCCTCTGCCGTCCAATTTCTCACACTTGTCCCAATAATCTCAATGCCAATATCGTTCGTCGTAACGTGAAAAATTTTTTGATGCTAAAGTAACTTCATCAATATTTTAATCCTTTCATTCAGCATTTCAATTGCTATCGGTATCTTACTCACTATTTTGGATATATGGTAAATAAGAATGTTTCACTAGCAAAAGTTACCATTGGATACAAACATAAATTTAAAAAATTCTAACTTGCAGTTTTCTTTAGCCTAGAAAATGCTATCTGACCATTTCAATTCTCTTTTTTTTGTTTTCATATCTCGGATCCTCAGTAACAATGTGTCCTTTACTGCTTCCCTCTTTTTTCATTTAGACAACTTTTTTGGTACTTTAGTTTTACAGTCCCGAACTGTTTCTTTGTCAGTGGTGGTTGTAATGCCGTACCAAATATTAATTCAAACTCTTTTCCATTTCTAACATGGGCGTTTTTGAGTACTTGTTTCCTTTTCGTGACCTCGTAATAAAACCCATCATGCCATGATGGGTTTTTATTTCGTCAGCCAACAAAAATGAAATAACTTTAGGAAAGGAAACAAGCAACATTTCCTTGTCAAATCAAATAGAATGTGATATAATGAGCTTCCTGTGTGTTTATGTGTGTGTATGCTGCTGGAGACCAAGTGAGTAGGCTGCACCGGGAATATCTCTCCCAACTACAGGGCCGTCGAAGACGCACATTTCCTGGTTGGATTTTTAAAAAAAATTTCTCCAAATCGACGACGAACCAGATTCAAAATCACATGAACGACAAGATCGATTTCTTCAGTGGTACGGAAGAACAGCTTCAATCGAAGGCTATTCGTTACTAACTAGTCAGAAAAACCTGGCTAATCAGCATCCAGGCATCAGCACGTGGAGGTTGCCTTCGTGGACGCCCAATGAGCTTCCTGTTTAACCACAGCTTTACGTTCTTGCAAATTAACGCACACCGTTGATGCCAAGTTTTCTTTATAACCCCAACTAGCAGCCAAGCAAAATAATTAGTACACACTCTAATTCTTTTCATAAACAGCACTGCTAATCTTTGGAACTGAAACATTATTTTATAGTAATTTTCAATACCCATCGAAGTCTATTCTACAGATACACATATCACATTGATGAGAAAAAGTGCACTGCGAGACTGAAACTCAGAGGCCAATCCGTAATAATTGAAGTCGTCTAAATCACTGCAACAGAGAACAACCCCAACAATCTTCGTGGTGTAAATAAGTGCATATTATGAGAGTTCGAAATATCAAATAAGTGCACATTGAATAAGGTTCAATTTTATTCATTTATGAAGTTTAAAGATTTGGACATATTACATTTTGTATCAGGAAAAAAGATTGAAAGAGCCTAATCTGTCCAAGTATAAATGAACATCTAAGCAACATAATTTTCATAAACGATAAATACTTTTGATTTCAAAGTAAGATTATTTCAAATCTATTGGTTCTCACAATTTATAACTCTTGTTGCTTTGAGCTCCTTTTGACACAGCATGGGACTGAGTTCGCCATCATCAGGTATCAAACGCTCTTCTTCTATATCTTGGAATTACTCGGTCTTTTCGGACAAAAATATATTATTATATATTAATATATTATGGGAAATTGATACAAGTACTGATAGAAAATATTGCTAAGGTTGTAAAATACTCCCACTGCTCAAAACCGATCATTTATGGTTCAACTCGAGAGGCTTCGCAAATGCTCACTTGTACATCTCCTGTAAGCATATATTCCTGTGCATCCACGACTTGTGGATCCATCTAACTTCATGTATTGTTGATGTCCTCGGATATCTCCCTTTCTTTCTACATTTCAAATTTGGGTGTCAGCTGTATGTGATGCGATAGCTTGAGATAGCGAAGGTGTCCAAAAGACATAAATATCTGGTGGCAAACTTCCCAGAAACTACAGTGGGCTTTATGTATCTTTTGAATGTCAGAATTTACACACAAATTGTTTCTTTCAGGCAAAAATTCAACATGCCAATGTTTTATGTAAAGTATATATCACAAAGAGCCGTATACATCAAAAGATTGCCGTTTTGCTGTGTCAAGGTGTTGACCAATGAATTAGTGATTAATCGATTCTAAGCTGGTTCATGAAGAAGTCGGTCCACATAATTTAGAATCGTTAAGAAATCGATTAATCGTTTGCATAGTCGACTCTTTATGAACCCATTAAAATTCCTGTNGTCAAATCAAATAGAATGTGATATAATGAGCTTCCTGTGTGTTTATGTGTGTGTATGCTGCTGGAGACCAAGTGAGTAGGCTGCACCGGGAATATCTCTCCCAACTACAGGGCCGTCGAAGACGCACATTTCCTGGTTGGATTTTTAAAAAAAATTTCTCCAAATCGACGACGAACCAGATTCAAAATCACATGAACGACAAGATCGATTTCTTCAGTGGTACGGAAGAACAGCTTCAATCGAAGGCTATTCGTTACTAACTAGTCAGAAAAACCTGGCTAATCAGCATCCAGGCATCAGCACGTGGAGGTTGCCTTCGTGGACGCCCAATGAGCTTCCTGTTTAACCACAGCTTTACGTTCTTGCAAATTAACGCACACCGTTGATGCCAAGTTTTCTTTATAACCCCAACTAGCAGCCAAGCAAAATAATTAGTACACACTCTAATTCTTTTCATAAACAGCACTGCTAATCTTTGGAACTGAAACATTATTTTATAGTAATTTTCAATACCCATCGAAGTCTATTCTACAGATACACATATCACATTGATGAGAAAAAGTGCACTGCGAGACTGAAACTCAGAGGCCAATCCGTAATAATTGAAGTCGTCTAAATCACTGCAACAGAGAACAACCCCAACAATCTTCGTGGTGTAAATAAGTGCATATTATGAGAGTTCGAAATATCAAATAAGTGCACATTGAATAAGGTTCAATTTTATTCATTTATGAAGTTTAAAGATTTGGACATATTACATTTTGTATCAGGAAAAAAGATTGAAAGAGCCTAATCTGTCCAAGTATAAATGAACATCTAAGCAACATAATTTTCATAAACGATAAATACTTTTGATTTCAAAGTAAGATTATTTCAAATCTATTGGTTCTCACAATTTATAACTCTTGTTGCTTTGAGCTCCTTTTGACACAGCATGGGACTGAGTTCGCCATCATCAGGTATCAAACGCTCTTCTTCTATATCTTGGAATTACTCGGTCTTTTCGGACAAAAATATATTATTATATATTAATATATTATGGGAAATTGATACAAGTACTGATAGAAAATATTGCTAAGGTTGTAAAATACTCCCACTGCTCAAAACCGATCATTTATGGTTCAACTCGAGAGGCTTCGCAAATGCTCACTTGTACATCTCCTGTAAGCATATATTCCTGTGCATCCACGACTTGTGGATCCATCTAACTTCATGTATTGTTGATGTCCTCGGATATCTCCCTTTCTTTCTACATTTCAAATTTGGGTGTCAGCTGTATGTGATGCGATAGCTTGAGATAGCGAAGGTGTCCAAAAGACATAAATATCTGGTGGCAAACTTCCCAGAAACTACAGTGGGCTTTATGTATCTTTTGAATGTCAGAATTTACACACAAATTGTTTCTTTCAGGCAAAAATTCAACATGCCAATGTTTTATGTAAAGTATATATCACAAAGAGCCGTATACATCAAAAGATTGCCGTTTTGCTGTGTCAAGGTGTTGACCAATGAATTAGTGATTAATCGATTCTAAGCTGGTTCATGAAGAAGTCGGTCCACATAATTTAGAATCGTTAAGAAATCGATTAATCGTTTGCATAGTCGACTCTTTATGAACCCATTAAAATTCCTGTGGAACAGATTCATGGTGAAGTTGGCTAGATTCCGAATGAACCCTTGTCATTCTTGAGAAATTGAAGAGTCGTTGAATTGCATGTGATTCCAAGTGAATACTTAAAATTTCCGAGGAACTTAAGAATTGTTAAGTAAAAGCAGCCGATTCTGGTTTTTTTTCGTGTTTCTATTGTTCTTCAGGTTATTATTACAGAGTGATTTGTTATAATTACAGTGACATCGAGAACTTAACGCCATGGAAATAATTTCAACGATGCCTCTTAGCTGATAAATAAGCATGGGGATCTCTCCAATAACTTTGCTTTAGTGCTGAAAGTTGTGAAAAGCCTCTAAACGTGACTTATGGTAAAAGTTACAGCCATCTTCCTCATTCCCACACCGAGACCGTGTGGACTCCTTCGCTGCAAAACTTAATGGCCTCATCAAACGTCGGAAAGCGGGCTATTAATTTGTTTTCACATGAAATTCACCAACTATTGTTCTGCAGATAGGAAATAGAAAGTTAACAAATCACATGAAAATCTGATAAAGGAATATTTTGGCTTTATATCTGATGGTACCTTGATTTTCACACAGGCTCAAGGTAAATGATTTTGCAGCGCCGGGCTCCGCAAGGTTGTAATGTGAAACCAACGAAATCAAAACAAGAACCTATCCAGCGAGGAATAAAATACACTAGCTACGAAGAAAAGTGTTTTCACAAATTTTTGATGTGTTATGTAACAGACACTGGTGTATGGTGTAACCTCCCCACCTTTCTTGATCACCGTAACGCCTTTTCACGAAAATGTTTTTCGCTACCTTAGTCGTACCATGCTTTTTGAACAAATCCTTTTGGGAATAAAAATAACAACAGAAAATAATATAATAAGAATACAAAGGCACGAAAATGTGATGGTACACAAAACACATCACTCATACAATATAAAAGTACAAAGTCGATTCATTTGCATTAAGTGCGAGCTTTGAAGAATCAGAATTTCTTTGTAATCTAACTAATGACAGTTGCAATAAAGTTGTTATGATATATATCCAAAATTCAAAGTCAAAGAAACCCAGTAAGTTAACAAAAACACAAGTCCACGTTATGTCTCTGAGCTCTCCAGCCACATGATTTTTTTCATATAACTGATCACGTATAGCATAATAGATTCTTAATTTGCAACTGAAACAGTATTCTTAAGTTCAACTGTATTCTTGTTAATATTTTCAAAATGCCGAAACGAAGCCCAAGTAAAAAAGCCGAGTGGGAACGCATTTTGAACAAACAGACAGCGATTAAGTTAAGTTCAGGCTATGTAAAGATATTTTAAGCGACAAAGGAAGCAAAATTACCATAAACTCTCATCTTGTGCTAAATACCCAATGATTTAATTGGGCAGTTCACCACAATCCGGACTTGAATTGCACTGGACAGCTCAATAATGCTTCGAAAACCAATCAGATTTGACATATTTCTTTGTAACACGAAAAAAGTTCATTCCGAAGCGCACCGCAGTTATAACAGGATTGATAATTGAAATGGTTGACAGGTTCAAAGTCAATCAAAGATTAACAACAAACAGAACATGACAACTCAAAAGAAAACTAAGTGCTTTGCTACTAATTCAATACAATAAGTTAGAACAATACAAAATAATGCCTTAACAGATCTCTTAAATGAAAGAACATCTACACTGATTACTCTAGATGTTAACGAACGGATTTTTCACACCAAGAGACACGAAAGCAATATTTCAAACGGACAAAATATTTTATGAATGGTATTTACAAGAGCTATCAAAGTTTGAGGAGGCAAAGATGGTTTGTTTATATTGTAATCCACATCATCCTTAAGTAACACTCAAAACCGGGCATGATCTTTAAATCTCAAAATCCTATCAACAAATTTGTCCAGCCTTGAAGACCCTTTCACACCCTTAAATATTACCCAAATCTAAGTGTTTTGTAAAATAGAGTAACCACGAACAAAAGACTATTGACAAAGTTCATAGTGATCGATTAAGTAAGTACTTCAAGGTTTACACATCTTTCTAATCTTTACAAAAAATGAAAGAAACAAAAAAGGGAAAAATAACAACTAAAAAGCTGCACCTATTATGACAGTGAACGCTACGACCACACTATAAACAGAGTGCTCTCTTTACTCAGATACGAACAATTACAAAATCAATAGAATCCTATCACACGAAAATGTAAAACTTTTGTCCTGTGGTGTAATTCCCTCTAAACTTGATGTACATTTTAGATCGTAATCTCTAACTACACTGTATAAAAATTTTATCCATAAACAGACTATATGACTAATTAAAGAAGAGGCAGGGTTTATGGGTTTAAATTAGGCAAAAATAAAAATTATGCTAATGTTTGCCACATTATGACGCAATGGACGTGAAATTTTTGACATGGTGGAGCCAATGGCAAAAAGAAGGGAGCTCAGCTTTAATTTAACTAACAGATTGACCGTAGATGGCCGGACAGCTACAAAGACAGACAGTCAGTCAGATAGATAGATAGATAGAAAGATAAATAGATGGTTAGATAAATAGATAGATAGATAGAGATAGATAGATAGACAGATAGATAGACAGATAGACATTTTTCAAGCAAATCAGCGTGTATCCCATCAAAAAGTTAAAGAAGTATGATAAGGAATGTTTTTCTTTCCTTTAACCTGAAGAAGGCCAAATAAATACACACATTTCTGTTTTAATACTGTACTCCACTTTTAACCTTAATCAGCGAGAAATACAATGTGTTAAACACACTCAAATAATTTGCAATCCAAGACAAAATACAGAGAGTAAACCAGCATCAATAAATAAATTTGTTTAGTTGCCCACATTTTTATCCATGTTTCAATATTTAATATTTCTGTATTTACAAAGCAACACATTTTTATTTAAATATTCCCAGTGCGCATTATATGTACACGCCTTATCATTACTACCTGGTAGCAAACGTCGACTTAGATTATTATGGTACAAATTCTTGTATAAGCAGACTTGCCAGTGAAGTACGGATACCAGGAAATCTTTTGCGTATCATTTAACAAATTTCTTTCTTTTGAAAAACAGAGCCAGTAGTGGCATTACTTTAATTGTCGTAATATCAGCCAAAATTGCCTGTAAAGATAAAAAAAGGTAAAGAAAGAATCTTGTGTAATTAGCAAACTCAATATTTTAAAAAAGTATTGTCCTTATGATTGATCTACAGAATAAAACAACGAGTATCTAGTGATTACAACGAAAAATATTCTGTTAATCGACTTCAGAAAAACAACCAGTGCAAGAGTGTACATAAAATTGTAATTAGGCTATAACACAGCATCTACTGATACACTGTGAATGCCGGAAAAACAGTTCAAAGTAATTGACAGAACCACGCCCACTGGACCACTGAAGGCAATTCATATTCAACTTTTATCACCTCCTATTTTCAGACAAAAACAATTTTTGTATGGTCTTCAATTCTCCTAGACAACCAGGCCACAAAAAGAGTAACATTCTTTCTCGGAAAAGCCTTTGATCTAAATGAACGTGACTTCATTTGAGATATTTAAGTCTTGTACCAGGAATCGTCTGCATGAAACTATTTAAACTATTTCAATAAAAAATCACAAACTGTTTGTGACAACTACTAGTTTCTTCACAGAAAAACAGCAGTGCCTTAACAGCTATAAGTAACAATGAAAAACGACACAGTTATATATACCTAAGCAAGTAAATTGATTAATATTTGTCCTTTTCAAGCTGCCCTTATCTAATTAAAAAGTTAACCGTCACTTTTCTCATACATAACGGAATAAAAGCGATATCTCAGTTATATAGTAAATGCGTATTCTATTTAGTCTCTCAGTTTGGTACGAATAGTGGCTAGCAAAAAAACATGGAGCACGTATGAGTTAAGGCTTGTTTCCATAGAGCTAATGCTCAAGAGCTTTTTTATTGCGCATGTGCACTGCGTTAAAAATACCGCTGGACAGGCGATTTTTTTTATGCTCACGAGCTGCTCGTGAGCATTTAAAAAGTAGAACTAGTTCTACTTTTTGAACGTATTTTTTTCCGCCTGAGTTCAAGAACCAATGATAGTTCAGTATTTGAGACATTACGTAATCTTGTATTGTATTAACATTTTTGCACGGACATCAAAAGACATACTATTTCCAGATAACAAAATGGCGGTGAATAGGTATGTCGCGACAAGTTTTGACGAGGATGAAGAAAACGAGGATATCAATTATAATGAGGAAATTTATCAAAGATTCTTAAAGGAACAAAAGGAAGCAGAACAGAAACATCAACAGAAGAAGATAATAACGATCGATAACTCAGCCATTTCATCTGCCAGTTCTGGTATCGTACATTATCAACAACAACAAAACTTGTGCATCGCCACTTGATAGGTACCATAATGTTATACAAAGCCTTTCACTTACCCCTGTAACATCGCGAATTCTAGCTGATTTCAAAATAAAAGGAGCAACCCACGAAAGAAGTTCTTCGAATCGCCTAGGTAGCATTTTGAATGCTTTGAAGAAATATTCATTGTCAAACAGCATTAAATCCTGCACTAAAACCTAATATAAGCCTTTATTTCTTCTCTCCTGAAATAGCTTTCTCACCCAGAATTTCCTTTGTCTTTGAATTCCATTCTGAGGGCGTCTTTGTTTACGACACAATAATACAAGCAATATTAAAATCAATTTTTGCTTTTAAAGCAAGAGAAACCTCTTGTTAAAAGCTGCCACGTTTGTTCACATGAAAACGCGCCAAGAAAAAAATACGCTGTGTGGAAATGGCTTGAGGCTCAGGCGGAAAAAGCTCACGGGCATTTTCCGCTACAGCGGAAATTGCAGCTCTGTGGAAACAACCCCTTAAGGTCAAAAAACTTACTTCAACATCTTCTGCTGATGACACGGCCATTAAATTGTTTTTCCTATAACTAAATATAGCAACTGCAAGTACTATAGGAAAAAATATAAATATTTTGTGTAATTAAGCTAACAACATGAAAATAGTTATGGAAGTGAAAACAAACAAACAAACAAACAATGGTTTATGATTTGAGAGCAATTTGTATTGGTAACCAGAAATCAATCCATGAAAACAAGTTTCTAAAGTGATGGTTGACATGATATCAAATAACTAATACGGTAAAGATATTTTATAGATATACGCGTACGTACAATCATAGTTACCATTGCTAAACGAAACGTTTGTTTCTTTGGATCAGTCGCAGTAAATTGTTATTGGTAAACCAGATGGTATTTTACTGCCCCTGATCCAGAGAAACAAAAAAACAAATGTTTGCCACAAGCTGATAATTCAAAAACCCTACTAAAGAGTTCAAAACACAATATACAAATATGGACCGTATAAAAACACAATATTTATTACATGAGTTATCCAATAGTTATCATGTAGGACCAAATACCCGAATTGAAGAAATGCTCATTTCTCGTTGATATTTATTTTGGTTCCTGAAAAACTGTTCTCTATTTTGCCTGTGGTAACAATGGAGGGTTTTGTTTGAAAGCCGGTCCTTCATTTTGTTAAGACTCTCAACTTAATGGAAGAAATGGCTGGTGATCGTGTGATATTCCAGTATCCTGTAGCAGATTATCCATATACGTCAACTTTCGTCTTCTTCTACTTGGTTGCCCTTCAGTTGGTTGCCAGAGAACTAGATTGCTAGCAACCTCCTCTGGGTGTCTTACACAATGACCAGAAACGCGCATCCTTCCTTGCCTGACTTTATTTGAAATTTTTGGAAGATTGCCATACAACTGAGCATTATTCATGTGTGCATACCATGGAACATTTTTGACCATCCTGAGCATCTTCGTAAAACATCCATCAAGTTGTTTCTTCATTTTCTAATCCAGTGTCCATGTATCTGATCCATATAGGAATACCGATTCAACTGTTACCGTCAATAGTCGTATTTTCAAGCGAACAGAAAGACCGGATGACCATATCTTTCTCAACTTGTGACAAGCAATCCACGCTAGTGCTTCTCTGGTCATGAAATCTTTCTCTGAAGTTTCTGTCCATGCTCCAAGATATCTAAAGTTTGGTACCACTCGCAACTCAGTGCCATTGAATTGATAAGAGGCCCACCTGTCTAATTTTGGCATTTCACACTAAAATCCTATCAATTGCTTCATATTCTATGAAGTATTATTTGGAACTGAAATGGTTTGTTATATAATTAAAACAAGCAACATGATAAATATCTAATAATTACAACAAACAATGCCAGAATTGTAGGTACAGTAACTACCTGGTAGAAGTTCAAGTGTATTAAATGCCAAAATTCGGTCCCAAAGTTGTAGTGTCTACAAGTGTGAAAAAAGACAAAGTTTATATGCAGGAATGCAAGCGATTCGTTCTCAAATAAAAGCGTAACACCCATTTGAAATCTACACAACATGATTAATCGACCTAGGCTGTGGTAGGAGGTAAAAATATAGCAAATCATTCAACGTGACTGCAAGCTGCATTAAATTGCAATGTTTTCATGTTATAAATCTGAATTGTGAACAAAAGATGTAACGATGAAAAGATGATTTTACTAGTTTTCAATTATCGCTATCTGCCTTTCTTACCAGCTACAAAAACAAAGAAATGTAAACTAATATCAGTCAATAAATGTCCAAGGAAAGCAATTCTCAACGTCAGAAAAAATACAGCTCGTTTTAATCGAATCGTTCAAACTTCAATATGCAAGAAACTTCTTTTGAAAATGTGGAAGGAAAATATCTTTGAACAATTTTTAATTGTTTTACGACCGCAAATCGGAAATAAAACATACAACAAATGATATNGCAAGCTGCATTAAATTGCAATGTTTTCATGTTATAAATCTGAATTGTGAACAAAAGATGTAACGATGAAAAGATGATTTTACTAGTTTTCAATTATCGCTATCTGCCTTTCTTACCAGCTACAAAAACAAAGAAATGTAAACTAATATCAGTCAATAAATGTCCAAGGAAAGCAATTCTCAACGTCAGAAAAAATACAGCTCGTTTTAATCGAATCGTTCAAACTTCAATATGCAAGAAACTTCTTTTGAAAATGTGGAAGGAAAATATCTTTGAACAATTTTTAATTGTTTTACGACCGCAAATCGGAAATAAAACATACAACAAATGATATAATGTCTCGGAAAACTTTAATCCTATAGCGTCTGCTAAAATATCATTACATTTCATGGCGCCAAAAGATTTTTTTACCACGCGATCTTAAAATAACGGGTAGGCGTCTGGCGAGATTGTCAGTCTCATGGGGATTAGGGCCTCTTTAGCCTTGGTTGTTAACCCTCCTGGAAATGGTGGCTCAATAAAAACACCGGCGCCAGTGTCACTTTATCACCACTCCTCTCATTTTGAAGTGCAATGTGTGACGTACTGCGTCTACTGTCGCTCCCATTAATGCTGCTCCATTATCATAGCGCTTAGTGACTCAGTCTGCTGATGGATTTCGACTAGGTCTTGGTTTAAGAAATCTATTTCTAATTTTAATTTTCTTATGGTAATTTCCACCTAAAGAATGGTCCAAAGTATCCAACAAGCTTTCAATAGTTAGGGCGTGCAACTAATTTTCAACCCCAAGGCTGACTCCACAGCCCAGATTGAAGACTCGAGGCATGCTAGTACTGGCTCTGCACTGGTACGGATATAACCATTATTTTCTCAAAATGCCGTCTTCTCAACCTTTAATTAATAACAGAGGTTTCCAGGCCAATTTTTTCTTTTGTGAAAGTTTTTCTTCCCTCTGATTCTCCTCATATCCATGCACTTTGTAAAACGAGTCTCAATGAAAGTGTTAGTTAAAGCGATCTTCATGCTAATGGCTCTTTACCTTTGTTTCCACTTGACTCTACAACTCTAATCTAAGATAGGGCTTTTAATAAGCTTGATACTGTTTTCTCGTCAGGTAACTTGTTACCAGACGTAACGTACGTCTTTGAAGGACTTAAAAACAATCCACTCTTGTACCATTCTTGCAGCAAGTTGGGCTTTTGACATTACGTAAATTGAGGATCTCACTTCACTGGCTCTTTTTTGACAGTAATAACGGAACATATCTATAGGTTTATGGATACGTCTGGCGAAGGAAGTGGTATAGCGTTTATATTTCCATGGCACTTAGTAAGCTGTGGCACGCTAGCTTGTTTCATAAGATTTCTGGTTATAGTATTTACGGAAAATCTTTGGAATCATTCACTGTTCGTTCGTTGTGTGTCTCACTTGGAGTAACACATCTGGTAAGTATTCCAATAATGCTGGCGTTCCTCAAAGTTCTATTCTTGCTACAGCTCTTTTTAATTCTTTACATCAATGATCTTCCTGGTACCTTGCATCAGTCTATTAACATCTATGCTGATGAAACTGGCTTATAATGTGGCATTGGTCACAAGGCAGTCCAGCAAGGGCAAATCAAACTTGCTTAAGACTTACAATTTGAGAGCAGGGAGGAAGTGGCTAGTTTCTTTTAATGCGGCAAAAACGCAACTATTTATCATACAATAGAAACGCGAATCCTTATCTTTCTCCACTATTCACAGACTATCATTTAAATGCTAACCTTGCTGAGGATTCTTCTCCTCTTGAGAAATGCTCATCAATGAGGATGCTTGGTCTGTCACTTTATCAAGATCTTTTTGGCGGTTCTTATAATCAATCTATTGGTAAGTTTCTTATTAGAAAGGTCGCTTTTTTGTATTGTGTTAGAGAGTACCTTGGGTCACTCTGTATTACTATAATTCCGAAATCGGTCTTTGTGTTGAATATTGTTTTCGCATCTCGATAGGTGCTTCCTGATATTAACTGCATGTCATTGATCGAGTTCTGCGCCATGTTTATAACCTAATATGTCCATATCTTGCGGCTACTCTTTAACCTTTGTCTCATCGACTAAATGTGGCTAGCCTTGGTCTTTTCTATCGGTGCTTTCATGGGGAGCTTTCTAATGAGCTTTTCTTGCTGGTCCCAAGGACCTCGATATATTGCATTTCGTGTGATTTTTTCTCTCGTCTTCATCCCCAAGTATATCTTGTCACTTATTATAATAAATTTTTTTATGGATGTAGTTTTTTCCCTCGAACGAATAGGTTATGGCACTCTTTGGTTTCTGAGTGCTTTTCTTCACCATAGCTCTTATTTAGTGGTTCTATGTCTTGTATGGTTCTTAGCAACAACATATACAAATTATTTATTTATTTATTTATTTATTTATTTATTTATTTATTTATACACCTCACTGACCACACTGACTTGCGTAAAGGGAGAAAAAAACAACCAGATGTTTTAATAGTTTTTATTCGAAATTAATGAAATTTTTTTTGGATCATTTTGTTTTCACGTGAATATCTTGAATTCATTTTCGTCTCCTAGAACTACCTCTATACCGCTTAGTAGAGAAGATCGTGTGTTTATGAAATAATGCTCCATATTTTCTGACTTTTAGTATTCAACTTACAGAATTCACCGTCAATGACAACATATTATTGCTTTGTAACAATTAAATAGAAAGTAATATTCGTAAAAAGTGTCAAAGAGTTAAACACTTTATTTAACTTTTCAAATAGAAGAAAATAAGATGTATAAATCGGCACTGTGATACCAACCCACACAGATTACTTTTATCAAAAATCTATAAGGTTTTAATCTTAAATGATTTGTTCGAATTTCGAAATTAAAAAACTTCGTAGTAACATGTAGTTAAATAGAACCTTTTACCAAACAAAAAATAAGCCAATACAGCCTTCTTCTTCAAACATATGCTGCAAGCTGTCCTTTCTAGACATGCCTTCTGGAACACCATTTAGTTATTAGTTATTCATTCCTATCTTTAACTATATGTGAATGCAATAAATGAAATTATAATTTCAAAATGTACCATTTTTTTCCATTGTACTTTAGTAATACCTTCTACTCGTAGATCATAGTTGATCATAGTTAAATGGAATAGTGGTGTGGCCCAAGGAACATTTAAACATGTGCATAATTGTATTATTGCTTTATTGTTGTTTCTACAAGACTACAGTGGGAAAATGTTGTAATGTCCCTGTTGGTGTGGTTCAAGAAGGTTAAAAAAGCACCCTATCTAATATCAAGCTGTACTACGTCCTTCACAAAGCATGAGAAAAGTACATCTACTTTATCAGCCGACTGTTTTCTCTTCATCATGAAAATAAAATTAGGAATGATAACAACGTCTGCTTCTATTTTGTCAAATATCCTACGTATTTGGAGCAACAGTTGTCAAAATGTGCCATGCATGCAATCAGAAACAAATAAAATTGCTCGAGGTTTTGCCTGCAACTATTCTTCTCTCAGAAAGATAATAATAAAGGATACTTGGATGCAATTGTCTTGTAAGCTGTTTTAAAATAATTCATATAAAACCATTACCCTAATACTTAACTTATAACTGATTAAAAAGTAATGGTTAACAACAGTATTACCTCATCTGTTTCTAGGTATCCGGAAAATGCAAAGAGAATCCAATTAAAAGCCATACGTAGCCTGTAAATCAAAACTAAATTATTAGTATTTTCATAACACGGCTACACAGCAAGAACTCCAAAACTGTATTTTAAGACTATGAAAATAAAGGTAGTTGTATCTTGTAGCTTTAGTGTAGCTTTCTAACGCTCCGTATAAAAAAGTGTTGTAAATACTTATAAACCTCTGGTGCGAACATCTTAAAGGTAAGCAAAGCTATGCATAGCGTGGCTTTTAGCGTTTTGTCAAACAGTTGCAATGTATAAACCTAAAATAAGGAATCGCTGAAATTTAAGAAAACGATGACTATAAAGACTTTTAGGAGGATAAAAATTGGCTACGTGCGTGTAAAAATGTATTTAATAATTCAATTTTAAAGTTTTGAAATCATGATTTAGTCTCGGTGGGATGTGGAGCCCGGCCGTAACATGTGGGTATTAAGATCTATACAATCTTTTTTTCTACTTTCACTCTAAGCAAGGTTGGAAACAACTTTGGTGTAGTGGGTTAGTTTTCTCGTTGTACGTTTAAATCTTTTTATTCATTGTTTTTTCCCTCTGTCAATTTTATCTTTCGAAAACATGTACACACATGTAGTATGCAACTTGAAAAGTGAAACGAATTGGGCGCAATACTTCCAGGGGCATGGTTGAGGGTTGAACAGAGAATCTTTTCTATAGTAAGCTGTTAATTTAACCACTAAACCAGAGGTTTATAAGTATTTACAGCACTTTTTTATACGGAGCGTTAGAAAGCTACACCAAAGCTACAAGATACAACTACCTTTATTTTCATAGTCTTAAAATACAGTTTTGGAGTTCTTGCTGTGTAGCCGTGTTATGGAAATACTAATAATTTAGTTTTGATTTACAGGCTACGTATGGCTTTTAATTGGATTCTCTTTGCATTTTCCGGATACCTAGAAACAGATGAGGTAATACTGTTGTTAACCATTACTTTTTAATTAGTTATAAGTTAAGTATTAGGGTAATGGTATATGAATTATTTTAAAACAGCTTACAAGACAATTGCATCCAAGTATCCTTTATTATTATCTTTCTGAGAGAAGAATAGTTGCAGGCAAAACCTCGAGCAATTTTATTTGTTTCTGATTGCATGCATGGCACATTTTGACAACTGTTGCTCCAAATACGTAGGATATTTGACAAAATAGAAGCAGACGTTGTTATCATTCCTAATTTTATTTTCATGATGAAGAGAAAACAGTCGGCTGATAAAGTAGATGTACTTTTCTCATGCTTTGTGAAGGACGTAGTACAGCTTGATATTAGATAGGGTGCTTTTTTAACCTTCTTGAACCACACCAACAGGGACATTACAACATTTTCCCACTGTAGTCGTGTAGAAACAACAATAAAGCAATAATACAATTATGCACATGTTTAAATGTTCCTTGGGCCACACCACTATTCCATTTAACTATGATCAACTATGATCTACGAGTAGAAGGTATTACTAAAGTACAATGGAAAAAAATGGTACATTTTGAAATTATAATTTCATTTATTGCATTCACATATAGTTAAAGATAGGAATGAATAACTAATAACTAAATGGTGTTCCAGAAGGCATGTCTAGAAAGGACAGCTTGCAGCATATGTTTGAAGAAGAAGGCTGTATTGGCTTATTTTTTGTTTGGTAAAAGGTTCTATTTAACTACATGTTACTACGAAGTTTTTTAATTTCGAAATTCGAACAAATCATTTAAGATTAAAACCTTATAGATTTTTGATAAAAGTAATCTGTGTGGGTTGGTATCACAGTGCCGATTTATACATCTTATTTTCTTCTATTTGAAAAGTTAAATAAAGTGTTTAACTCTTTGACACTTTTTACGAATATTACTTTCTATTTAATTGTTACAAAGCAATAATATGTTGTCATTGACGGTGAATTCTGTAAGTTGAATACTAAAAGTCAGAAAATATGGAGCATTATTTCATAAACACACGATCTT
>RDPX01000026.1:3782103-3792417 GCA_003991215.1 Morbakka virulenta
ATGTGAACGTTAAAGTGCCTCTCTCTCTATATATAATATATATTAAAGTATTCACTGGGTAATTTGTGAGCAGGACACATACAAATTCTTCATCTTAATAAAGAGAATGAATACCTCTATAAAAATCGCTATGAGTAACTGCACACCGTTGATTTTTTTAAACTGTTATCGGCGCAGTACTGATGTAAACGTTAAAGTGCCATATTCGAGTGAACTCTCGTTAAAAATGCAATTAAAATATCGACTAAAAATTTTGTACGTTCAATGAAAATGATATTGAATATTGCAATATTTCAGATGTTTGTGTTGAGTGAAACGCCATAATGGGTTGGCCGAATGGCTCAGGAAACCTTGGCATAGTCATATTGTACATTGGCCTAAGTCTCTACGTAGACGAAATAGGAGGTTGGCCGAAACGGCCAGCATTCAAGCTAATGGTTATTACCCGGGGTAGGGCTGCGATCGAAGCCTCTTTAAAGTAACACAATGTTATAACTAAGTTTCAAAACTGAGATGGAAAAAACTGAGTTTTATGATTTTCCAAAAAAAACTTGGGTCGTTATAATTTACTCGATTAAATTCGAATCCAAAACTTCGCAGTAAAAAAAATGGCATACGTTCTATTTTTCCAAAGACGTGGAAAAAATAACGCAATACAGGAAACCCCAAGCACATAGGTGCAAACTTACGACCTTGAACAATACTTCTAAACTTAATACAAGATATTACCCACGGTTCAGCACGCCACCTTCATACAAAAAGATGTCAAGGTAAATACGTGGGGAAAATCCAGGGCTGTTTATGTAATTGATTTCTATGTTTGATGTCTGAGATAAAGTAGGCGGGCACGAAAGGATGACAAAATAACTGTAAAAACACCGCAAGAAGGGGTACCTATAAGCAAAAAGTGGATAAAAGGGACCTGTAACGAGATTTAAGATTTAGAAAAACAGCCAGCAAAGATTCCAAAAGGCCAGGTACAGCATCGAATAAAATAAAGAATCTGGGCCAGAAATTGCATTCCTTGGCGAAGTTGCGGATCGATTTCCGACTACAAAAAAAGAAGCGACTGAGATTAAACTCTGTTTATTTACTGGCAAACACAATGGCAGACTATAACGTAGTTTCAAACATGATTTGAGGTTAATCAAACATAAAAGAGTGGGAAAAAAATTGATGACAAGAAAAACGCGACGCTTGCCCTGCAAGACCACTTCATACTATTATACACGACACCAAGTAAAATACGTAATGCAATTCAAAAATCTACCTTGTGTACAATTCTCTAAAGATGTAATAAAGCCCAACAGGTTCATCGAAAATGAAACAAAGTGGAGCAGCTAAAATTCAAAAGGAATTAAATGTAAGTTGAGAATGAAAAAAAAAACCCGGAAAAAAACGGTACTAGTTCAATAACATGTATTTTCCTATTTTTCGACAATCGTGCTGAACGAACAAGTACATCTCTGCTAAACTGTGGAGATTAATGAAGGTTACGTCCTGAATAATCATGGTACAGTGTTAAGATACCAGAAAAGTTATTAACTATTTCTAAGAAGTTACCATCCTATCTTAAATACTTGTAGCTTTGATGGCATGGCATAACTTTCCACGTTGAAAAAACACTTATCAAAATAAGTGGGTTGATGTTTAGTCACAAAGTTAATGTCTTTTTTCTGGAGAAGTTAAATCTTCTGTTGACTCTGATACCTTTATTCATCATTTCTATGATAGATTTTTCTCGTTTTGCGAACTATGTGTCTTTTGTTACGATTTCTGCGGTAATAACGACTTTTTGTTAATGTCTAATAAACCAATCCAACTAATTACTTCTCCTTAGAAATTTTGTCTTATAACCTTTTAAGTCCTTTATGAAATTGTTGTCCTTATTTCTCACGGTTTGAGCAATGTTATTTCAATGAGAATTTGTAGTTCCCATGCCAAACTTTGCCTGGCATTTTCTTTGGCCGGATAAACTAACGAACAAACGTAAATAAAATTAACCTAAAATAAAGAATTGACCAAAACCCACGATCTTCATTACTTTCAAACACTTCTCCAGCAAGAATGCTATCGACGCACATAAGTAAATTGTTAGGAGGTGTAATGTCTTATACAAGTCAGAACACAGTTTAGTACAACATATTTCCCATGATATTGGAAGATTGTTATTTTCATTTTGTAAGATGACAACTTCTAAGAGCTTAGAAAAACATGCAAACTGGCGTAAAAAAACAGAAGAATTACGTATTTATGGATTTAGTTGGAAGGGCTATTTTCAGAAATACTAGGCAATGGCACTTGAAAATGGACGGACAAAGTACAGGACTGTATTAAGAAGAGGACACAAAGGAAATAGTGCTCTTGCTCTCCTGGCATCAATGCTTAACGACATCTTAGGTCTGAGCACATGCCAGATCAATAGCAGAAGATTATCCTTGCACCCGTTTTTAAGAATAAGGAAGATGTGCTGAACTGTCCTAACTAAAGGGGAAGCAGCCTCGTGAATCATACCATGAAGCTATGGAAGAGAGTGATCGACGGGAGAATTCGGAGGGATGTGGCGATCAGTGAGAAGCAGTTTGGATCTATACCTAAAATGAGTACGATAGATGTCATCTTCGCATTGCGCATGTCAGTAGGAAAACGCCGGTAAGGCGAGGAGCAGCTTCATTGTGTGTTCATTGACCTAGAAGACCCTTATGATCGAGTACCTCGAGAGGAAGTATGGTTCTGTTTGTGGGTAAGAGATATAACCATGGAATATATAAAGTGTGTACAGGAAATGCATGCCAGCTGTGAGACGGTGGTAAAGTGTGCAGCTGGGAAGACAGAGCCATTCAAGGTTGAAGTGGGACCACAAAAGGGCTCTGCATTAAGCTCATTCCTTTTTGCAGTAGTCATGGACATGCTCACCGATCCCATCAGACGACCAAGCCATGGCAACAGCTTGTTTGTAGATGATGGTGTTCTGATCAACTAAAAGAATGAAGAAACAGGGGAAGAATTATACAATTGAAGGGAAGCCT
The DNA here is from genome assembly GCA_003991215.1 of Morbakka virulenta. Taxonomy (NCBI): domain Eukaryota; kingdom Metazoa; phylum Cnidaria; class Cubozoa; order Carybdeida; family Carukiidae; genus Morbakka; species Morbakka virulenta. The sequence continues at coordinate 3,785,133 of RDPX01000026.1, forward strand.
TGGGAAAAAAGGGGATGGAGTTTAGTTGATCCAAAACAGAGTACTTGTGTATTACCAAGTACATGGATGTGGGAGTTTCAGTGACAGAATTCACTACTTGTTTTGTATAGTCGACCCTAGTCGTACCTAGGGTCGACTATACAAAACAACGACGGCAGTGACAAAGGGGCGAGAATGTCTGAAAAACAAAATTTGGCCACATGATAAAAATTGACCTTAGACTTAAGTACATTCAAGCATATAATGAAGGAAAACACTCAGAAACCAAAGATTTTAAAGCTAGCCATCGGAGGTAAGAAACTACATTTATAGAAAGATTTATTACAACTGCAAAAGGATGAAGAGGTTGAGAGAAACGAGTCACACTGGATGCAACAAACTAGGCTGGTACCAGCGAAGAGCTCATTAGAATACTTTCAAAGTTTAAGCCAAGTCTTGTTTCGTCGACGAGACCGGTTGAAGAGTAGCAGCAAGACCAGAACCTATCAAGTTACAAACACGTTTCTGAAATCAATTTAATTGGCATAAAAAGGTATGAAGTAACAACATTGCAGTTAAAACTATCTAGAAAACTTTTATAAGGAACTAGTCACTATATTGTACTTCGATAAAAGTGGTATGAGAAAAGGTGAAAATTGCATTGTTCCTTTTTCTCAATAACCCAAGGGTGTTGATGTTCACGAGAATTTTAATAAAATGTTGTCTAACGTCTTGCACTTGACACTGAATGAACTTTTCAATAACGGTTTTTACATGTATCAAGGTCTTGTTTTGGCAAAATCAGTTTTACTGTTCGAAGATCAATACTTCGAAATGGGAGCATGCTTGTTGACAGGTAGAAAACGTTTTCAAAAGTAGATCAAATTTCAAAATTCTCAAACATTACCAAAAATGGTCAACAACTAACACTTGACCTATAATTGAAGAATAGCTTCGCTAGGTTTTCTTGTGTATTAACTATCTTAATTACTCTGACAATAAGTAGGAAAGGTCAGAGGGCTTTTTATCTAATTTTCTCCCATAAAACATGGAAAACAAGCAAAAGAGGAAGAAGGTGAAGGTGAGTAGTGAAGAGCTCGGAACTATTAATTTAGCACGTCTTCAGTGAAATATGGTAGAGTAAACAAGCAATGAAAAACTAAAAAAGAGTAATGTGGAACTCGGAATTAACAATTTAGTACTTTTTAGTGAAACATAGTAGAGTAAAAATGTGACTAAAAGTTAAAAACAGAGAGTAATGTGGAACTCGAAATTTACAATTTAGTACTTTTTAGTGAAACATAGTAGAGTAAAAATGTGACTAAAAGTTAAAAAACAAAGAGTAATGTGGGATTTGGAATTAACAATTTAGTACTTTTCAGTGAAACATGATAAAGTAAACATGTGACTAAAAGTTAAAAGCAAAGAGTAATGTGGGATTTGGAATTAACAATTTAGTACTTTTCAGTAAAACATGGAAAAGTAAACATGTGACTAAAAGTTAAAAAACAAAGAGTAATGTGGGATTTGGAATTAACAATTTAGTACTTTTCAGTGAAACATGGTAAAGTAAACATGTGACTAAAAGTTAAAAACAAAGAGTAATGTGGGATTTGGAATTAACAATTTAGTACTTTTCAGTGAAACATGATAAAGTAAACATGTGACTTAAAGTTAAAAAACAAAGAGTAATGTGGGATTTGGAATTAACAATTTAGTACTTTTCAGTGAAACATGGTAAAGTAAACATGTGACTAAAAGTTAAAAACAAAGAGTAATGTGGGATTTGGAATTAACAATTTAGTACTGTTCAGTGAAACATGGTAAAGTAAACATGTGACTAAAAGTTAAAAAACAAAGAGTAATGTGGGATTTGGAATTAACAATTTAGTACTTTTCAGTGAAACATGGTAAAGTAAACATGTGACTAAAAGTTAAAAAACAAAGAGTAATGTGGGATTTGGAATTAACAATTTAGTACTGTTCAGTGAAACATGGTAAAGTAAACATGTGACTAAAAGTTAAAAAACAAAGAGTAATGTGGGATTTGGAATTAACAATTTAGTACTTTTCAGTGAAACATGGTAAAGTAAACATGTGACTAAAAGTTAAAAAACAAAGAGTAATGTGGGATTTGGAATTAACAATTTAGTACTGTTCAGTGAAACATGGTAAAGTAAACATGTGACTAAAAGTTAAAAAACAAAGAGTAATGTGGGATTTGGAATTAACAATTTAGTACTTTTCAGTGAAACATGGTAAAGTAAACATGTGACTAAAAGTTAAAAAACAAAGAGTAATGTGGGATTTGGAATTAACAATTTAGTACTGTTCAGTGAAACATGGTAAAGTAAACATGTGACTAAAAGTTAAAAAACAAAGAGTAATGTGGGATTTGGAATTAACAATTTAGTACTTTTCAGTGAAACATGGTAAAGTAAACATGTGACTAAAAGTTAAAAAACAAAGAGTAATGTGGGATTTGGAATTAACAATTTAGTACTGTTCAGTGAAACATGGTAAAGTAAACATGTGACTAAAAGTTAAAAAACAAAGAGTAATGTGGGATTTGGAATTAACAATTTAGTACTTTTCAGTGAAACATGGTAAAGTAAACATGTGACTAAAAGTTAAAAAACAAAGAGTAATGTGGGATTTGGAATTAACAATTTAGTACTGTTCAGTGAAACATGGTAAAGTAAACATGTGACTAAAAGTTAAAAAACAAAGAGTAATGTGGGATTTGGAATTAACAATTTAGTACTTTTCAGTGAAACATGGTAAAGTAAACATGTGACTAAAAGTTAAAAAACAAAGAGTAATGTGGGATTTGGAATTAACAATTTAGTACTGTTCAGTGAAACATGGTAAAGTAAACATGTGACTAAAAGTTAAAAAACAAAGAGTAATGTGGGATTTGGAATTAACAATTTAGTACTTTTCAGTGAAACATGATAAAGTAAACATGTGACTAAAAGTTAAAAAACAAAGAGTAATGTGGGATTTGGAATTAACAATTTAGTACTTTTCAGTGAAACATGATAAAGTAAACATGTGACTAAAAGTTAAAAACAAAGAGTAATGTGGGATTTGGAATTAACAATTTAGTACTTTTCAGTGAAACATGATAAAGTAAACATGTGACTAAAAGTTAAAAACAAAGAGTAATGTGGGACTCGGAATTAAGAACTTAGTACATTTTTTAGTGACAGAGTAAACATGTGGCGAAAAGGTAAAAAATAGATGTGGGACTGTGGATTTTAATTAAATACTTTCCAGCTACGTTACGTACGTATACACAGAGCTAAATAAAATGAGAGTGTTTTTACATACCATACATTGCAAATCCATGGAATGGAATTATTCCTAAAACGGCAAGGTTAATTGTTATAAGCAGAGCTTTAAATTTGAAAGAAATGTGGAGAAGGAACAAAAAAAGAGTGCACTTTTTCTATTCATTTTGCTTAAGTCAAAGTATGTTACTTTCTCTAAGTAATGATTCAAAAGTATCAGCATACAAACATTGGTATAAATTTATAGTTATCTTTGACAAAAAAAACATACGCTGAAAGAAAATGACTATTTGAGTAGTGAAAAAAAACCCATCGGAGAAAACCACTGCCTGACATTTTATGCAGCAATAGCATTGTTGCCAGTAAAAGCAATTCCTAAGAGGACGGGCATTGGTGCAAATAAAACATATAAAAATGTCAAACACCAAATATAAATGACGAAAAGGCGCTACGAGAGTTCAGTGAAACGTCTCAGATATAGGTCAATTTCGACTGATATTGTAACAACCTATAATATGGCCTGGTACCTTATTATCCGTAAATGACATGCTGCGTTATATGATTTGAGATTCTTTCTTTCTTTCTTCCACATCTAACGTTTCCCCACCACTAGTTCTCTCTACGTTCCTGTCTGTCTCTTCTTTTTTCCCTTTCCCTCCCTCTTTCTCTCCCTCCTTTGTTTTCATTCCTCATCCCTGAAAATTACCAACGAAATCTAACTTCCCAATCTTTTGGATTCATGTCATGTGGAGCCTTGACCATCGAAAACAAGGAGTGGATAAATTAAATAAGGTTCCAATAAGTCAAGGTTAAGACATGGGAAATGTCTTTTGTACCACATATTCAAAAAACACTTTTAATAATCATAAACCTTTAGAGGAAGAAAAAATGTCAAATGTTTAACATTGCATTCTCCCATTTCCATCCTCCTCAGTATTATCTCATTTTGCTTTTTTCCATCTCTTTCTTCAAGATTTTTCTTTTTTAAAAATTCCTATAAACAAGGGATACCTCATATTATCTTGCGAACTCTCAGGTTGTTTCTCTCGATGCACCTGAGCACAGTCCCTTTATTTATCAAATATGTTTTGATAAATAAACAAGGAGGAATGAGAAAACGCATGAAAGCAAATGGACCACATAACTTAACTTTACTAGATACTGTAAACAGACTAACACATCTTCGTCATTAAGGAAGATCCTTGATCGCATCGAACCTTGATCAAACAATAAACAAAACTATGTAAACAATGCATTAAATTCAACAGCGGTCTATCATTTGCAAAATGTTGGAGTAACAATATCAGTGGAAATTAAAAGGCTACTTACCACTTGGGGGATAATTGACAGCAAACTCCGGAACTCCAAGTTTCCCTTAACCCAAAAAATATTCAGGCACAAAACTTTAAGTTGATAAGTTCTAACGCGCTGTTCTCTCAGGGAGTAACACAACAAACGCTAATATATATTTTATTTCTCCCCAAATTAATTAAATTTTCTGTTAACCAAAATTTGTTTCAAAGTCAAATAAACCTCTTTTTTTCGCGAAAGTTTTAAAAAAACTGTACATACGATTTTGAAAAAAACTCTAGAAACTAGCCATGTCCTATATGCACAACAAAATATTTCCCCTTAAAGATGAAATTAAATCCCTATATAACTTTTCAGTTTTAAGCTAGAAAAACGCCAAAAAAAATTTAATTTTAAATAATATAACTTAACAAAAACAAAAACAGTAATGATTAATCATTTCCAAATAAGAAAAAAGTCACATTTTTATTTCAATCTCATGCTGAAAAGTCGGTCGTTTGTTGCCTATCTAAAATAACGCCATACATTAATGCATAAATACAAAAATATAAAAATGTTTGTTGTGGCCACGAACAGATCACAGTACAAGAGTAAATTGCTGTGTAATAAACTTACTCTATTGTCCAAAAAAGAATTGATCCTTGGTATGGTTGATGGAACAAGAAAGGCCAAGAACAAGGTATGCGGGCAATGTAAGAGAAGAATCCAGACTTTCCATAGTACAAGCATACCGAGCAGCTCAGGACCGGGCCAAATGGCGAGCCATGACGAAAGAAGCCACGGCGGCTCAAACATGAGCCTTCCGTACATGATGATGATGATGATGATGATGATTGTCCAGTTTTCTATGGCATTTATCATCATTATCCAGAAATAATGTTTTTCAACAAAATCGAAATGGGGTTACTGGGGCAAGGCATTCATTTATTTTTCCTGTAAACAATATTACGAACATGTGGTGACAGGTTATATTTGTTGTAAGATACTAGATACAAAAAAGTAAGCATATTTGGAATGGTAATTGGAATAGTAATATGGTCAGAAGTAAAATAAATTCTTTATAAAAAAAGTCTGGGTCCTTTAAGCGGCAGTTTGACCACTTTCTTTTAGTGGTGATCTATGCTGGGTGCAAATATATGCCGTATAGTTAGCAGGAAATAATCTTCAAAAAGTTAGATGCCTCGGAGGTAGAGGGTATTGAATGGTTAGCCCAACTTGTCAATCAACTGTACACGTGCAAAGCTGGTACTAAAACTGTTGAGACATAGTCTAATATGCCGATAAATGCACGGTATCTTTTGTGCCAGGACTTTGGTTATAAGCACTGTGACTTTGGGCGCTTCCTCTTCACCCTACTAATAGCTAGTGTTAGTTTAGCAGGCAGGGCTAGCTTACCACAAGAGCTGCTTTGGGCAGATAGCTTAACCATTAAAGCATAGGGCGAGAAAGTACTCCAGGAGAAGATAGGGGCAGAACAAAAAAAAGGGGAAGGGATGAGGAATAAATATAAAATTAAGATCCTGGTGTCATGCAAACAAAAAATCTATTATCATCCGGCATACGGAAGGTGTGAAGAACACTCGACCTAAAGAATTTCGCTACTTGAGGTCAGAACTGTAAGAACAGATAGGTTGGGCGCAAAATCATTCAAGTATGAATTAAAAAATCATTTAAGAGAAGAAGTGAGAGGGATTGTGTACAGCCACAGAATACCGACACAGATTAAGGAAATAAAAATACTTCAGTATAATGACAAGTTCTAATGAATGGCCTTGAAGCAGCAACACTTAAGAAGTAAACGAAAAGCGCCCACATGGCAGCTGAATGAAATGGTGCGATAGATAAGCGCTATTCCGTTACTCGAACACTGCATAACTGAGGATATTTTGAGGTTTGCTAAGGTTGACAGCAGTCGCACCAAATTAAGAAAGGCAAAGTTTAGTTGACACGCTCGTGTAATTCGAAGAGAAAGAAGCCCCAATTAAAGAACGTGGGAGAAAAGCTAACACAATGCTAGAGCCATGCCTCGTGGGAAGAACTCTGTCGTGTGGCCTAACCAAACACAGTGTCGGAAAAGGACTGGAAAAAGTAAAATACGATGATGAAGAAGATTAAAAAGATGAAGAAATCGACGATGAAAAAGGAGAGGAAGAAGAAAAAGAAAAAGAAGAACAACAACAATAACAACGCTGTGTAATTGTGGGCCACAATAAAATTTGCATGTGACCAAAATAAACATTGATTTCAAATTTCCTACGGAACTTCGAGGTTTTCAAACACTATATCTATGTTTTGTCTCCATCACTGTTATCCTACGTATGAGATTTCTCACACTTGTTTCTGGTTCGATGCTGCCTTAATGGAAGAAAAGCCTATGGAATTTCCGCTTCACGTCAGAGTGGAATTAAAAAATCGAGCCGTTATTTTTAAAAATATGCTTCCTTTTTCTAACATGTAAAATTTATTATGGTAGGTTAACCCAATAAAAAATATGGGTACAAAAATGTTGTTTTGTATGGAAAAACGAAGCAAAATTCTATCTGCAGCACTCACATTTTAACGTAGTACTGAAGGCCATCTTTGTTATTGCTTGCCATGAATAAACTATTCCTACGATGTGAAAAAACCTTAAAAGGAACAAGGGTTACTCTAGAAAGAAAGGTGACACCAAGAATCATGAAATAGCCGAACACTGCTGGACA
>RDPX01000026.1:3792972-3803480 GCA_003991215.1 Morbakka virulenta
GACTAGAGACAGCTCCTCTAACCAAGAGTCTTGAGAAGAAGATGCAAACAGCAGAAATGCGTATGCTGAGGTGGTCCCTTGGAGTCACAAGAAAGGACATGATCAGAAATGAAAGGATCGGAGGCACCATCGGGATATGTGACATCGCAGGAAAGCTGAGAGAGACACGGCTAAGGTGGTATGGACATGTGCAAAGGAGGGAGGAGGATCACATTGCTAAACGGGTGCTGAACATGGAGCTGCCTGGCAAGAGAAAGCAGGGAAGGCCAAGGAGGAGATGGAAAGACTGTGTAGGAGATGACATGAGGGAACTTGGCTTGACCGAGAAAGACGCACGTGACCGACTCAAGTGGAAGAAGTCAATTCGCTGTGGCGACCCCTGAAAAGGGAAACGCCGAAAGAAGAAGAAAAATAATGTAAATATATACAGAAAAACGTCATCAAGAAACAATATTTTATAATTATCTTCTCATACTAAACTAAATTAGGAACAGAAAAAATCTAAACGAAAATGCGTTTGTTGAAACATTTACAACTGTGAACAAAGAATTCTTGGAAACAGAAAACAGAGCATATGAATCCCACCAAACTAAGTAATTAGAAAGTCGAGGATAGATGTAGCATTTATCCGACGACTGAAATTCAAACGTAAACAAAAAGTCAAAAGTGGTTATAAACATAACAAGCTATATTTAAGGTGTTGTTCATGTTTCGTTTAACTATCATACAAATATTAAATATATTGAGTATACCTTTATAAGGCATTTCTAACTATTTGTTAAATATTACAGTCAATTTACGCACTAAAAATGGTAGATGTTGGTCATAATATGGAACTAGAGGCAAGAATTTTATATTTATTTTTCCAAAAGTAAGAACCAAAGGGGGTCGTAAAAGCTTTAAGTATTACGGCGCTTATTTTTCTAACAAATGTTTAACTGAGAGGCAAGAGGAATATAAAACTAATGACTCTCAATTAGTTTTAATTCTTTAGTAAAAGTAATAGTAACAGTAATAGAAATAGTAATAGTATTAGTAATAGTAATAGAAATAGTAACAGTAATAGTAATAGTAATGGTAGTAGTAATAGTAATAGAAATAGCAATAGTAAAAGTAATAATAATAATACTAAAAGGGAAATTGCCAATACATAATAGCAAAAAGCCACTAAATGAGTTGGTAAGTTGTCATTTTATTAATATTGATGGTGCAGCTTTGTTATTTTCTTTGAAAAAAAAAATTATTCTCTCTTGTATTTCTGCTTTAACAGGTAAAGAAATAAGTGTTAATGCCAAAATGATGTTGACCGCTGATTTAGAGTTTTGAACATTACGAGTTTCAAATGCCGCCGCCATTACATATCATAAACTTACCTGATTAAGTAGATCTTCGAAGACAAAAAATGAATCACTATTCGCTGTTGTCAATCTCACATCCTGCAATTAATATAAAAGGACGGTAAGGTTCAAAAGAGCCAACCTTCCATGGTTCCTACGCGTAGATTTTTATTCTGAAACAAATTAACAATAAACCAGAATACTTTCCCTTTTAACTCCAACATTCAATAATTCTCTTTCATTAAGGTGTCTCTTCCAATTCCCCACTCCGAAATCAGGAAACCAAAGGCCAGGTAAACGAATAACGATAGTCTTTAAAAACAAAAGTGACTTTATTTAACTAAATTTTTGAAAATGAACAGTAAACACTAAATAGCTTTGTAGCAGTTAAGGTATTTACTTATGTTTTTCTTAAAGCTTTATCGATAGCATTTGTTTGAGTGAAAAATTGTACTACTTTCTAAACGAATTCTGTAAATAACTAAAACAAAGTAAAAAATACAAAATAAACATTGTAATACACAGCTTTTAGATTGCCAAAGTAAACAAATTCGGGGACAAAGATTCTACTTTGCCACACCTCCTTCTGCAGTGAATGCATCGTTATGTGAAGACGAAAAGTCATTTACACGGAAGGCCCAACATTTTGTAAGTATTGAATTAAAGTCTGAGAAGAAGAAGTATATGAAGGGATCTACTCGAACCAAGTTAAAATCAACCTGGACCAATATGTAAACAAAGAATCTTTTGCTGTAGGCCAGTATATTTGGTGGCCAAATAAATATCTTAATTAACTTTAAAGAGCAAAATCTCCTTACATTCAATCTCTGTATTCTGCAAGAATCAAGTCATATTAACCCTTATCTGTTTCGTAAGAGGTCTTACGGTAAAAAAAAAAATTTGTTCAGCCCCTCGAAAAAAGTGAAATATAAACTGACCGAAGAGCAAAATAAAGCAAAACAAACATTAGCTTTCGAATAACGTACAATGTATTTCAAATTATCATATTAAAGAGAGCATAGTGATAAGAACTGTTTTATATAAATATAATATAATAATATAATATATATATTATATCTTTTCAGGATTCACTTGTTTCTTTCCAATGCACATAGTTGAAAGTGGTTGCTTAAAAAATACCATGGAAAGGCGACGTACTTACCTTCATAAGTAAGTGATCAACCAAAAGTTCGTAATCAAACACATAATTTTTGAGTTGATCAAAATGCATTATACGCTAAAAGCAATACGAAAAAACGGATGATAGCTGTGCTACGATAACAAAAGTATAGTCATAAAAAGCTGGTAGGGATGAAGTGAATACAGGTTCAGTTGTTAAAGGAAACAGAAAATAAAAACGGAAAAATTTTTGGTCTTCTTGAGTAAACATCGTTATCATTCAACAAAGTAAGTCAACGGAATTCCTCAAAAACGTTTTCACACGTCACGTTCATTCCCTGTATCGTTAAAACCCATAATACCGAGCTCTGTATCAAATCCTTGAGTGAACTGTGCTTGTAAGCCTCCGAAGGCGGGCAGATGATCACATGAACAACAATTCAAGGCAAAATTTCAAACTAGAATAAATGTGAATTGTGTGTGTCATGGAATACGACAAATTCTGGGTATATGTTATGCTAAAAACAAACCAACCGATATATTACACGCAACACTCTACCTTCTAATCTTTGACTAATAATCTACAGTGGGTATGTAGCAAATGTGCATTGATAATATTAGTTACCATACACAGCATACAATTTATTCTCACCCATAAATGTCAACATAAGCCAAAACCAAATTAATATAACTGTAGCATTTACTTAAAATACATGCTATGTGTGTTTTTAAAACAGGTCTTCACCGAATAGCTCTGCTGCACAATACCGAGAAGCAACACGCCCGTAAATCTGTGTTTTGGGCAAAGAATGGTCATGAGACGTTCCGTACGCAACGGTTTACAACGAAAATCAACAAAATGCTCCTTCCCCTTCTTCCCTTAAAAATAAGGAAACAAAATCATGAAATTTGAATGATTATCTTTTACAGTCAAGGTAAGTATCAACATGAAAACATCCTGAGGCAGAATGGATGGAATGGGGGTATAACTCCTAAACAGTCATTTTCAGAAAATTTCCAGAAAACATAGGCGACCTACACGAAATCCACTCAATGTAAACATACACGTGAGAAACACAGGCATATGTGAAATAAATTCGAAAGGACTTGAGCTCTATCTAAGTTTTTCGCAACACAAGAACTAGAATAATAGAGATCTGCGAGATTTATCGCTAGTTTTAACTAAATATGACAGCCACATGGGTCTTACTCAAATATGTCCGTGTCATGTAGAACCACAAGCATTAAAAGTTCATGATACAAACAAAAGACAAGAGACCAATCCAACCTGTGCTTTCAACAGTACCCAAGTGATGGCGCAGTTTAACTAACGGTATACTCTGATAGGCAACTGCAATGAAAAGGGTTCTTGAATACCATAGAAACAGAACATTTCTTCCGAAGTCAAGAGAATATATAGTATTTTAGCAATAAATTAAGAGTCCTGAAACAATTAAAGTAAGCTGTAGTCAATTAATTTTATAAAGTAACATTTTACCATTACCAATAGCAATGTAGCACTTTCTTAAATATTGGAGGAGTTGCTTTCCAAATAAACTTGGTAGCAGAAAGAATGTGAAAAGGAGTTTCAGCAAACTGATGTGTTACAACAACTTGATTAAACGACCTCCGCCCAACTAATAAGGGTTTAAAATTTGTTCTTCACGTAATGAAAGTCTTTGCTAGTGATTTTCCACAGCTTATTACATCCTGAACCTTGTAAGAACGTGCCGCTTGTTGGTAGACGGCTTGAGTGATGGATTTAAGTTTCCTTATTTAATAGAGGCGACCGGCAAATGCATAAGAAACTCATGGTTAGCCATTAGTTTCACTTTAAAAGTGGGAAAATCTGGTAGCTAAAATTCAAAAAATGCGTCCCTGAATTTCACAGCATTGGAATCCAGCAATAACAGAAGGAACAGTAATTTACATGACAAAAAAATACCTGCACCTTCCTTGTATGACAGGAGCAACTCTGAAAGGATCTAAAATTTCATAGAATATGTGGAGCAGCATGGCCTGTCTTTGAAGTATAATGTATAAACACCCATTGAAATGCAGGGTTAAAAGTTTTTATTTTTGTAATTAGAACAAATGAGAGACGTATGGTTATATAGTAATTTCAACTCACAATTGAGCTAAAAAGAAATTTTACTTAAACTCTTTAATTTACTATACTTTTCAGATTTGTTGTTCAGCATCTTTAACCACGATTAACCAGCTGCAGTAGTCTAACATTTTTCTCACGCCCGTGATGTAAAATAATAAAATTCAGAGCTCAGTTTTCAGCAATTCTGCTTTCTGTTGAGCAAGCTCCTTAAACTTAACTATGCCATGCGACCTATGTGAACTATAAAAATATTCAGTTAATTTCAACATTCAATATTCTGTTAATTTCAAAATGATAGATACTTATCAATAATAGTTATATGACGGTTTTTCTTTCAACAAAGTATATAGTAAGCATAATTTAATTACCGAGTCATCCACTGTAACACCAAGCATAATTTTCCATAATTCTTTTCTTAATCCGGCGGGGCATCCCTGTTTGCAAAACTGTCTAGCAGCCGCAGAGTGATTTGATAAAATCACTATTGAAAACGAGCAGAATAAACATAAACACATACACAAAAAAGGCAACTGATTAAAGGAAATAACATTAAAAATTAGTGGTACTAAGGTTCCAAGTTACCCATATACTCATCCTAACTATCATCACCATGAACATCATTAGTAACACAATGCCTATCAATTTAAGTCTGAGGACTGCCTTACAAGCCTTCCTTCCTCGATTTCATTACCCATTATTGGCACACAAAGTTTCTTTCTATGGATGTCTAATCAGGGGAATAGTGGGATCCCATAAATTACCTTCCAAATTTTAGGTCTCAATAATTCAATAACAAGTTCAGTGTTATCTTACAGCATTGTGGTTTAGGTGCAACGTAAGTCAATCATAAAAAACTAGAAAGAAACTATTTCCGCGTTGCTTTCTGATAGGATGCCTTCTCTTAGTTTAAGGTTTAACCGTTTGGTTTCTCAAGACACTCAACATGGTAACCTTATTGTGAACCTATTTGTTTCCATTGTAACTATAAAGCTGTTATGCACGTTTAGAATACATGGTACGTTCTTTTCACCTGAATTACAAACATTTTGCTGTCAAAATTAAAAATTACTTTTAAAAAAGTACAATTAAGGTACAAGATGGCATAAAAAGATATTAATAGACAATTATGTAAATTGCTGAAAAATATCTGAGGTAATTTGAAAACTTCTGAACAAAGCGTCTGACGAAAGTAAAAAATTGAAATGAGGTCTGCAACATCAATCAAAAGGCAAAGTCCTATCTAGTTGAAGTTGGTCGAAGGCCCTACAGTTCAATCCTCTATAGACGGTCGTAGCTCAAGACGTCTCATAAAGATGTAGGAAATGACGGAGGTTGGCACGCAAAACAGGTATTCTGCTTCCGTGAAAAGAAGATATGATTCACTATCTAGTGGAGGGGTCATGCAAAATTTCCTGATGACACCTGTATCTATAATGCCAAAAAAGTTCTCAGAGCACCACTATAGCTCACCAACCTGTCCCGTATAACAGAAATAAATTTATAAAACTTGAATGAATATCAATTGAAAGAGGGTTTCAAAGGGCAATATAAAAAACCAAAGATACCTGCAGAGGTAGAGTGGCTCATGTCACAAAGTACAAGGTCGAGGCAATTAAAAGTATCAACCCTTCTGGTCAAGTGTATGAGCTCTCTTATCATAAGGTGCTAGCCTAATAGATGGGCAAGCCAAGTCATCTTTTCAGAGTTTCCAGTTAAGCAGTACGGCTTCATTATCAAGATCAGGGCTGCAAATGCCAGTAAATACACAATATGATCTTATCTTTATTATTTACATAAATTCCACTAGCTATACAAAGAAAAAGGTAAAGATGTCTTTTACATGCCATGGCTGGACATCGAGGACAAAGATCTACTATCTTGTAGAACCTCTAAAGAGTCCAGCCTGTGGAAATCTGCGTTCAAAATGAAGTCCGCTAATAAATGGAGATCAAGTAGGCTAAATCAAGGATGCGTGCCTTTGTCTGAAAATTTTATTCTCTACAGTGCAATACTTTTGCAGTGTCTAGAGGGCCTGTGGGAGTGAAATTTAACTGGCAATATGTAAACAAAGTCAGATATATTGGACAATGTGTTCACACCAGGATCGCAAAGAAGGCATACGCAATCCTGAAATCAGTAGCTGGCGGAGGTGCAATGTATGGCTTGGCATTAATACCACAAAAACAAAATAATTGGTACTCAGCAGAAGCACAGGCGAACAATGCTTTCTTGTGGTTAAAGGAGCTCACTTGCAACCGGGGCTGAATTTCAAGTACCTCCCTCCGCTAATGCAGGGGTAACATACGTCGTAGGAGTGCCATGGGCAACAGCAGTTAATCAAAGAAGCCAACAATTCTCCGACATCGCAAGATCACGATGAAAACATCCAACTGTTCCATATACTACTCTATCTTAATCGACAACAGTCCCACCTTGATTCCAACAATACAAAGACTGTGTACCTGAGGCGGGTGGTCCGCATTTCATAAATAGCATTGGTTGCCAGTACGTGAAAACCAGAACGAGTACATGCCCTACCCGAACCATTTATAACCATAAGAAAACAGAAGAGAAAATTCTGTATTTACCACAGAAGCAAAGTTTAACTTCAACATCTTACGGCAACAGGAAAGGTTGATGAAAATAAAGGCAGAGGTCACCTAAAAATGAACTTCTTAAGCAGTCTGCGAGGACGAATGATACCTAACATTAACACAGTTCATCTAAACTAGCAGCCTTAACGCGCAGTGGTATTAAATACTTGCTGCCATTTGGAAACGGAATGACAATCACGTACTGTGAAGCACTTTAAAAATGTACAAAAGAAAAAAATCTACGTTTCGCTGCTTTGTTCTTAGCAAAGAAAAAGCTTTAATAAAAACTTGAGTTCTTGTGTCTGCACTATTATTTAAGTTTTTTTAATTGCAGGTCATTATTTATGCTGGGCTAAGACACATGCCTTTCTCCAAGGAGTAACCAAACAAAAAAGCTTTTAATATATGATAAATGTAATCAAACCTCGTTTTCCAAGTTTGTAGTGCTCCTGTGCAAATCCATCTATGAATTAAAAAACAACGACCATAAAATAATATATATTTCCTTAGGTTCAAGTGAAAACAAACAACAAAGATATGGCTACTTAAGTCATGAATTCAGACTAAACTCTCAACGAATATATCAAACTTTACTTTATCGACAGTCATCATAATGTACAAGGGGTGACATTTTTCTGTATAACACACAACACAAATATTACAGAAAAAACTAAACAGGATATCCTATCTTCAACAATTACCAATTGCTACGACAAAAAATGACCGTAAAAGCCTACCAATCGATAAAAGTGACTCAAAAAGAAATTGATTCCAAATTCAAATTCAGTTGGTTCTTGGATATCTTGCGGTCAAACCGGCTTTATTATAATATATAGTAACACCATCGCAATTGACATAAATTACCAATACCTTTTTAAAAGGTCAGTGATGATCTTGTGAAGTTATTGTTGATTATGGAAAAATTTCGCCACCCTCTTCTAAGGCCCCCCTTTTTAATTTTTCAAGTTACATTGTTTGCCATTTTTTAAATTAAAATTGTAAACATTGTTTTATTTTTAGATTGCCGTTTTAAAACCAGAAATTCGAACTATGCACTATGCTTTGTTTGTATGTTACGCTATTCGGCTAAAAATAGGCAAAAATTCGCTCCATCTATTCAAAGCCCTCTATTTATTTCATTTTGGTAAAATTTCCACCACCATCTCCCCCCCTTATTGAGACCCCATCTATTAGAGACCTTAAAGTAGCTTTAAAATACTAAATAAATCATCGCTATCTATTAGCTACTCTACTCTTCAAGAAAAACGAAAAACATTTCAGCTGTAGTAAAGTGTACCCGTCTCGTTCCAACAATTACAGACACCTTTGGCAAAGTATCAGTCAATTTTAAATGGTTACTCATTTTATTCTGCGCAGGTCCATCAATCTAAAATGGTTTCCAATCATTAAAAAAATCAAGAAAAGTGTGTAATAAAACAACTGAAAACACTTTCGCTGCCCATTTCTTCCGTACCTCCAAATAAAAACAAAAGAAATTTCTGCTGTAGTATAGTTTTCCCGTCTTCCTTTACGCAATTAGCAAAAATCAATTATCTTTGTCCCAATTTATGCCCACACCCAACTCATCTTCCAAATCTTAGTTTAATTACTTTTGCAGGTCTACCTTAGTCCCATTGTTAACCCTTGCAAGGTTTACAACCCCCCCCCCCCGAGACGTCTCGTTCCATTAACTCCACAGTTAGTACAACTCCAAAACAAGATACTGACGTGTGACTTCTCACCTTTAGGTAAATGATCATCGATCCCACATTGCCTATATTTTCCATTTAACTGAGGAAAATCTTTTTCCTAAGAAAGGTGAAAAAAAGTTTGTTATTGTAACACACCAATTTCACTTGTGTCTCTGTCAACAATCAAGCACCGCAAGACAGTGGCATCTTCTTGTTTTTTCTAGACAAGCAGCTTTTTATTACAACAAAGTCAAGCTGCCTTCCCTCCAAAATATCAAGGGATAACAATAATTACATAAACTATTTTCAATGCAGCCAAGTACCTGTTAAAATTTAAGGAGCCAAAAAACTATGTAATACAGACCACATGATCATGAACTGGATGAAAGCCCTGGCAGAATTTTAATTAACAAAGAGGTACAGGCAATTACACGGCGTCAAATTACCTATCCAAAATTAGAAGAGTCAATCAAAGATAGATGTGATAAAGGTTTTGAATTAATGGAAGTCAAATGGAAGTGACCCTCGATATTGGTGGTCAGTTGCTGACGAATTCCAACAAGATCGCATTTAAATGTAAAAAAAAGTGAATTGTATCACAGAAAAGAAAAGGTTTTCGCAACGTAAAAACAAAGTCAACGTAGAAAGACTCGGCCACGTTTTGCTCTAACCCAAATTACAATTTTCAAAATTAAACTAAAATGATCAAACAAACGCATATTGAAACCTTTAGAGACCAAGGTACAAGTGTAGAAAAGAGACTCAATAATACAATAACCAAAAAACTACAAAACTGATAGGAAGTCTCAAACTTGCGCCACATCCACCACTAAAGGCAGGGTCATATCTTTTGAATAAGAAAAATGAATGGAGTGGACAAAAACCTTTTTGTTTTGTGAAGAATGCGCGCATGAGGGGCAAAATAGCTGTCCTACACAAATGGAATAAAAGCATAACACGAAGGCGTTGCGCGTTTTGTCACCTCGAATTACTGTCACTAGGTATGGCCATCGGACAGTAAAAACGGTAATACGGTCACAAAAGAAGGGTTATTTATTTCCAATTTGTGAATAATAAAATCCCCCCAAAAAGAATTTGCAGTGTTCTTGTTGGCCAAGAAAAGATAAATAAATTTCAAGATAATTTGATGTTACAGATGACAGGACAAATAGAGTTACAAGAACTTACTAAGCGGGAATATAATAAATTAAATTCCTTAATTTGGGCTATTTTCGGCAAAGTATATTTTTCTTCTAAGAACGATCGAAGAGCGTTACTTTTGGTCAACATTTATAACACTTTGAAAATTCAGAACTTTATGGACTCAGAGGAAGCCATAGATGTAAAAAGCTTTATCATGTCATGAGTCGTAAGCTTTTTCTGAGCTACGTTTCCAAAGATACTTCTTCCACCCTCAGGCTACTTTACTAAAGAATATCATTGCCATAGGTTTTTCTAATAATCTTGAAAATTCAGAACTTTATGGACTCAGAGGAAGCCATAGACGTAAGAGCTTTATCATGTCATGAGTCGTAAGCTTTTTCTGAGCTACGTTTCGAGAGATACTTCTTCCACCGTCAGGCTACTTTACTAAAGAATATCATTGCCATAGGTTTTTCTAATAATCTTGAAAATTCAGAACTTTATGGACTCAGAG
>RDPX01000026.1:3827941-3840775 GCA_003991215.1 Morbakka virulenta
AGAGAGAGAGAGAGAGAGAGAGAGAGAGACAGAGAGAGAGAGAGAGAGAGAGAGAGAGAGAGAGAGAGAGAGAGAGAGAGAGAGAGAGAGAGAGAGTCAACTGTAACAATGTTCAAAATAAAATCACAGGAGGCTGATACCCACTAATTACAGTTCTCAGATCAGTAACGATATTTTAGGTTATCATACACATACATGTGTCACATTATTAGATCCATTCAGATTGCAACAGTCAAAAATTCTCCCAAAGGAGGTTAATTTAAATACATTGATTTGAAAATCAGCCATTATTATAATTAATAAAATTATTAATTTCTAAATTAGTGCAAGGTTAAGAAACGAAAATTGCCTATTTCAATTCCTATAATTTCATACATTTACAAAAATCTCCAGTTACTGAACTATTCTATAAAGCTAATTGCAAATTAATTATTCCTGTATATTATTTCTCCTCATTTCTTGTATTAACATCTTGTTCTCAACAAAGAATATTTTACTCTTCTTGCGCTAAATGCATATATAGATTGTGTGCAACCAACAGATATGCACACACATCAATAGCCAAATGCAGCTAGCAAATGTGAAAAAAAAGGCATTTGTACCCTATGCTTTTAGTTTGGATCGATCGCTTGAACGTTAATGATACTAAACAATAAGCTATACTTTATAATGATGACAATAATACCGCAATCTTACATAGGATTTGGGTTAGAACATGGGCTTATGGAGGCAATAAGAGCTCTATCATGTGTTCCTCTTCACAATGGTTTGTTTGAAAATGTCGATAAAAGTCCAGTGTGGCTATGGTAGGTTGGCTGTGCCACATTTTCCCTAAAAAGTATTGCTATTTATATATTTTTTTAATTTGACTGGATGGCAACGCAATGGGAAAAAGATGAAAAGAGAGATGGCAATAGGTACTAACTTCAAAAGTTTCCAAATTTACGGTGATAAATATAAACGGTTAATGCCTGTAGCTTTTCCCTGGAACAAAGGCTAATGATTAGATTATTTGTTTTATAAATGACACAGTCATGACTAAAATGTACAGCAGTTCAACAAGGGTAAGTGATTTAAAAAAACCCAACAAATTTCATATAATTGACATATACAAAATTTACAAAAATAAGGAAATTACTAGTGCATGTAACATTACTTGGGCTTTTTTAACATAATCCAGTGGCTCTTTCTTGTCCAACAAACCATGTGCCTCTTGGTTCTGAAGTCTACATTCAAACAGATGGAGAAAATCAATTCAGCACCAGAACTCTATATCAGTGATAATAATCCTTGTAACTAATAAAGAGCTTTCGAATTAAAAAAACAATTTCTGTCCGACCTTTCAAGTTTTCTCAGAGGCATTCTTGTCTAAACTTGTATAAACTTACTACTTCATCATAATTTGAATTATAAATTTGTTTTCCACGTTGCAAAAGATACTTCTTAAGGAAATATAACACTAACTGATCTCAGTATTGAGATATTGATGATCCAAAGCTATCTTTCTCTGCAATGTTTGGTTTTCTGAAAGATGTTCCGTTGTATAGTATAGTCGTTTTAATATTATTGGATTGTTTACTCGAGGGTTCTCTTATACCATTTTTTTACGGAATCCAACCCTTTTTTCCTAATAAAAGCAACGAATGTTCCCCCATCAGTGCCTGCAGTGTAACTTCTTTTTGCTAATGACTTGATTCCTCTATTTAACACTATATTTTTTTCTAAATAAAAAACTTCACAATCCTTACAATTCAGTTCATATATGACATTATTCTCATCTTCCCTTACCAAAGTGTTCTTCACTTCTCATAGTATACCTATAGGGGTGATGTGTATTACAGTGTGCTGCATGTTGTTCTGAAGTTGTATTTGTTAAAGGTTTTTTTAGATTTTAACTTTTTTGCATACTAATATATTTGTCTTCTCTTAGGGCTTTTTTTTTCTTAATGGTCTTTTAAATTTTCTTTGCAAGATTTTTTTCGGATATGCGTTTTGCTGTAGTGCCCTATAAATGAATTTTTTTCCTCAAGTTTGTCTGTTTTATTTAAGGCATTGTTGTCTCTTAGATTGAATAAGGTAATAATAACACTAAGTTTTGCAGATGTAAATATAAGTTTACGATCTATTTGTTTCCAGTACATACCCCCAAAATATTTTTTCCTCCACCATATAAATAACAAACAATCAAATGTCAATAATGACAAACACATCTGTAAACTTTTCCTGATGATTTGAGTAGCAGCCCTCGAAAAATTGCCAAGAACTTCATGAATGAAGAAATGATAATGTGAACATTTAACAAAAATATGACTGAATCAGTTAGCTAAGAATGGAGAAGCATACTCAAACTAACTTTGTGGAACCAGTGTATTGTTACCCGAATGGTAAGTGTAAATCTGGTCTGGGCTGAAAAATGTTGATAGTAATGTGCTCTGGCTTACATACTCACCAGAATTGCCAAACTAGTGAAGGTACTTAACTTTATTCTCTAATGTGGGCAGAAAGCGTTTCATACTTCGGTATATCATACGTATATCATACGTATATCATACGTATATCATACGATTTCATACATCCTCTGGTATATCCTGAACATCTTGTGAATAGATATTTAAATGGTAGCACTGCTATTCTACTCCATATAAAACCTTTTTACATACTTTTATTCTGTTTATTAAGAACTTCCACAAAGCAATCTTATCACATGCCTACACAAGCTATGAAAGCATGGGAATCAAGGAATTTTTTATCAATGGCTGCAAACTCGTATATGATATGTTTTTTCCTAATCCAGCAAACATTCCTCTAGTTCTTCACATTTGGGTTCTTTGGTAGCATTGCTGGATATATGTGGTGGAACATAAGAATTTGCACAATGCTGATATTGAAACCTGGGATGATCTTATTTGTTCCAGACCTGGGGAACCTTGACAGTGTGTAAACAAAGAGTAAACCTTTGCCTCCCACGTACTTTACATGTATGTCATATATTTTGAGTTCACTTGCATTCACTTAACCCTTAAAGGACCTAAACTTATGATTT
Source organism: Morbakka virulenta (assembly GCA_003991215.1). NCBI lineage: Eukaryota > Metazoa > Cnidaria > Cubozoa > Carybdeida > Carukiidae > Morbakka > Morbakka virulenta. The sequence goes on from RDPX01000026.1 coordinate 3,830,985, forward strand.
TATTTGGAAGGCTTTTGATTTGTTTGGATCATTGCTGACCTCCCATACTTTATAAATGCAGTTTCTCGCATGCAAGTAAACAGGGAGGAACTCTTGTTCTGTATTTAAGTTTAAGTAGTCTACTGCTGCTCATGTAGCGGATATGCTTAAAAGTCACACAGTTTGTCCATTCTGACAACAATCTTTAGGAGAGCATTAGTTTCAGTGACAAAAGGCAGTTAGTAAAATCATCTATCTGTTATGTAGTTCATTCTGCCCTTTGACTGTTACCAAATTCTCTCTGCATCTCACCTGTCTATACATAATGCACATATTTTTTCAGAAGTCCATGCTTCATTTAAATCTTTCGTGCACGATTGGGAATGAAAGTGGTCCAAAAATTTACAAAGCCAAGAAAATTTTGAAGTTCCCACTTATTCTCTGGAACTGTCAGTTCTAAGATTAAGACATACCTTAACTCCTTTGAAAGCTAAAGTAACCTGACCAAAATTCTCAATTTTCTACATCTTAAGTATGAATTAATCATGATTGAATTTGCTGCCAGCTTTGTGGGCTTTGCCTACTGTCTTCCTAAGACTCTGATGTCATTAAGACAAAAGAATGCGTCTAGAACTCCAATAACAGATTTGTTCATTTTAGCTCGAAAAACTTCTGATGATACCAAGATCAAATAACATACAAATTGTCTTATTCAAATCATGCATTCAAACCAGATCCCACCCACACTTTCCATAAAAAACCCAACATATACTAACATCTTTAGCTGAGGCTACGTCCAGAACCAGAAATCTTCCTGACTCTAGTATCCATAGTTAATCAATTAATGCCCCTGGTAATATAACAGATGTTATTTTTATAGAAAAGGTTATAAATTATTTTGTAAACAGAAATAAAAGGTTTACACTTAGATACAGAAAAATATCTAATATAATTACTTACTGTGACAAGTATTTGAAAACTGCATTATATAATTTCACATTATAACCTGTAAATGAATGGGAAAATTAATAGTATGCAGGAAAAACAAAAAAATATTAAATTTCAAAAGATACTCAGACTTAAAACCCACCCAATGGAAATATTCCAAAATTACTGATTAAATACCAATTTTACACTAAACTTGTAGGATTTTTACATGCTTTGTGCTTTGAACTATTAAAGAATGAAGATTTTAGCTTTATTGACAGTAAGCACTTAAACATGTGTATTATATGTTATTGATGTAAAGATAAATCAAGGCAAACTGATCAAGAGCCCAGTCAAACTCCACAATAATTAGAATCATTCCTAAGCTACCTACAGTATGTAGAGTTATTATATAAAGTCCTGCATTTTATGTTTTTTAGCTAAACACACAAGGTTAAGCTATTTGCTTTTCACACTTGATCCTTGGGATCTGAGTCTAATGAAAATGATAAAGCACTTTAAAGTCAAAATATTATAAAAAATTTGCTGGCTGACAAGCAACCAATCAACCGGAAATAACATAATGAGGATGTGGCCAAATTCGGAGCTCCTGCAAAGAAATAAAATTTGATTCTCAATGAAAGTAAAAGAGTTGTCTGTTCCAGAAATTGAAATTTTTGGTCATTGTGTAACCACTGTCTTATCAAGCCAGAAACAGATCAATTACAAGCTCTAGCTGAGTTAACTCCTCCACAAAATACCAAGAGTTTACAATGGACAGTTACACTTTTCACTTATTAAAGAAATGGATCCATAAGTTTTCTGACCAAATCAAACTGCTTTCTGATGGTAATATATTTCCAGAAGGAGAGGCATCAACTGCATTCGAGAACCTCAAAAGAAAACTGGAAAACGTAGCTCTTCAGAATATTGATGAAAATAAGACATTTGTATTGAGTGTGATGCATCAAAGGTAGCCATTCCTGCCATGCTGAATCCAGATGGAAGACCAGTTCCATTTTTGTTCAGGAAATTTGAATGGCATGAGTGTCACTAACCATCAGTCAAAAAAGAAGTAACAGCAGTCACCAAGTCAGTACAAATGTGGGAACATTTAATATGCTTTTAAATTTTTACATACATTACTTATCAGTGCCCAGTTGCTTTCGGGATGGACAATTGAAAGGGAACTAGAAAAAAAAGAAGAGAAATTCTTAAGTGGTGACTTTATTGAGCACCACTGCCATACTTCAGATAATACTGACCAGGCTTAGAGAATGTTGTATCAGATATCCTATCTTGTGTCACTTGCCCTGCCCTATCCAACAATGACAGTTAGGAGAATATTTTACCTTTACTTTCATTTTACATATCACTGGTATATGGTCACTCCCACAGTCAGCACTAGGATATGTTCTGCTGTACTGGACTGAATTCCTAAACCGTTTATTTTTTTTGTCATATAGTCAATCTCATTCTTTATATCACCTCCTGGACTTCTCCATGCCTACAATCTCCTTGGATGTTCTTCAAACCATGTATTTGTTATAACCTGCCCATTCAATGCACACCACTGAACAAATCTTTCTCCTCTTTCATTCCGTTTTCCCAGTCCATGTTTTCCTAGCACATCACTATCCTGGTCACATCCCACTTTTATATTCAAGTCACCCATTAAGATGATAACCTCTTGCGACTTGCGTTGGCATCTAGCCTGTTCAACTGTTTCATAAAATTTATCAATTTCATCTTCTTCACTAACTGATGTAGGTGCATAAACAACAATAATAGATATACTGAATGGCTTTCCTTGCAACTTCACCAATAATACTCTGTCAGATATATCTGCCAGTAACCTAGAACATATCTTGCACTTTCCTTATCTAGTATAAGTCCTAACCCGGTACCATGCCTTGCACCTCCTGAATATATCATATGATGCTGTTCACTTCCAAAGTCACCCATGCCCTTCCATCTGGTTTCACATATTCTGAGGAAGCTTATACATAGTCTAGTTACTTCTTGCTTTACATTTTCTAACTTCCCACTCTGATACATTGTTCTCATATTCCATGTGCCAATTCTTATTGTATCCTTGTCTGAGATGGTCTCAGTTGCTGGATAATGGTCTGGTCCCCCCTAAGGCCCAAGGGCCTCCCTACCAGGGAAGGAACCAGTCCTTGAGGAAGTGATTCCCTTCACACCATTAATTTTCATTTTCAATCTGTGCATTACCATGAATATTCTTGGCATCTACAAGTAGTGGTTTGCCATTGCCTCTTGCCAGGTGAGTTTACAGAGATCACCACCTCCCTTCTCAGAAGATCATCTGCTTGCTAGCAACCATAGTCTTCTGAGGTCATAGCTCATCTGCCTTCCCCACCAATTTCTTACTGTGTATGCCATTGGCCATCACTCATAACCCTGAGTAAGGGACCCATCCAGGTGCTACCAGCTGGGTCAGCTGGACCGGGGGCAATTCACAAAAGGGAAGGGCCAGCCACACCATTGGATCAATCCTTAGACCCTGTTACTCTCATTCACCAGCATACAATCCCTTTGGAAATAGTCAAGTTGAGCATTATTTACAAGCCAAATGGAAATCTTTGCTTGTATCACTAAAAACAAACAAACTATCAACAACTGAATGGGAATGAGTAATGCCTGGTGTGTTACAGTCAATACAACCCCTGATCTGCACAAGAACCAATGAGACCCCGCATTATTGCTAATTCAATTTCTCTAGAGGATCTGTAAGTAGTACATCAATACTAAAATGGTTCAAACCAGGAAATTAGGTTTTGTATGGATATTTGTCAAACAAAGCAAAGTACTTCCCCTAGTAGAAAAGCTAGAGGTCATTCACACTGATCCATCATATACATTCAATAAGTAAGAGGATGGTAGAGAATTCAGGACTGTCTGATTTAGCTCCATGTCCAGAAGTCAAAGGACCAGAGATTGACAAACAATATCCCCTGAACCCTAATGATGAAACAAACGCTCTTCCTTGGATCCATTGACCACAACCATGCCAACTGCTTCACCACCATTGGTACAACCAATGTTGAGAAATCCAATCAGTGTCATCAGATCACCCAGCATCCTTCACAGGTTCAATAAGCTCATTTTCTCAAGTCAAACTTCAATGGTCATCCTGGGTATCAAGACAACTGGTGTGAAAGATTACCAGGGCTGATTGAATGTATTACAAATGCCAGATGAAGTAACTTTTAATTGGTTCTTATATAAAACTTAAATCAAAATATTAGTGTAAGTAAATCAAAATATTAGTGTCAAGATATTGAAATTTTATAAAGGAACTGCTCCGGTTTATTATGATAAAATATTCCACACAGTCAACCAGAGTTGTGTTACATGAAGGTCAAAGTTTAAATTACATATCCCATCTCGTAAAAGCAACACAGGCCAAAAATCCCTATCTTACCTAGGGCCAAAAATATGGAAAAACCTATTATCTGAATTAAAATCCACCAACAATGTCAACACTTTTAAACACAAGACCAAAGAATACTATTTTCAAAATATACAGAAAGAAGAAGACAATATATATATATATATATATATATATACTACTACTAACAACTCATGTTTTCACTCTCATAAAGAGCCAGGCATTCTAAAGGACATCTCATTTTAAATCACTTCAAAGTTTATATTTTAAAATTTTATCTCCCTTTTTTTTCAATTAAAAAATCACCTCTTAAGGGACCATTATGGAAATAATGTCAGTTTGACCTTTTAATGTTATCCCTGCCACTTCAATTAAGGGTGATTTGTCATTATTTTTATTTTAACTCAAATTGCAATATTTTTATGCAACATTCTTTTTAGTATTAATTTATACAAGAGTTTGTAAATTAACTTTAAATTGTAATTTATTGACTTTCTAGGCCTTTCTTTTTTTTAAACATTTGTAAACATTTTTCATTTTNAACAATGTCAAAACTTTTAAACACAAGACCAAAGAATACTATTTTCAAAATATACAGAAAGAAGAAGACAATATATATATATATATATATACTACTACTACTACTACTACTAACAACTCATGTTTTCACTCTCATAAAGAGCCAGGCATTCTAAAGGACATCTCATTTTAAATCACTTCAAAGTTTATATTTTAAAATTTTATCTCCCTTTTTTTTCAATTAAAAAATCACCTCTTAAGGGACCATTATGGAAATAATGTCAGTTTGACCTTTTAATGTTATCCCTGCCACTTCAATTAAGGGTGATTTGTCATTATTTTTATTTTAACTCAAATTGCAATATTTTTATGCAACATTCTTTTTAGTATTAATTTATACAAGAGTTTGTAAATTAACTTTAAATTGTAATTTATTGACTTTCTAGGCCTTTCTTTTTTTTAAACATTTGTAAACATTTTTCATTTTTGTTTGTGGCAAATAAACACTTACTTACTTACTTATGTGTAAGGAGAATGTGACTGGTAGAAAGGTAAAATGTAAAGGCTCTGGAAGAAAACGCCAACAAAATAAAGTAGCATTACTAATGTTTTTTTGTTGTTTAGCCAGTGGCATACCAATCAGTAAAGACCACTTACCATGCTTCATACAAAGAATTACAACTTTTTTCTTGGAACAGCCTATTTAAATAGCAAAGACTAGTAGTACTTTTTATCACTGGTAAACATTTCAAATTACCTGAATCTCTAAAAAACTTCCTCAAGTGCTTCTTTATCTCTCCAGAGTACACAGATGGCTTATCAACTTCATTCTGAAATGGAGCAGAGTTGTGTTGTTATCTGTTGTGCTTGATAAAATAATTATATACTTCATACCACTAAAATCAATATAATTATACCATTTTAGGTACTGCAGTAAACTTTTACATTACACCTACCCAGTCATTTACCATTATAATGACATGTTTCTTTAAAATATTATTTACTACTACCAAGGATGTGTTATTACTATTATCATCTTGTAACATGACAAGAAATATCAAGTACCATGGTATGGTAAAGAAAAAAATTCTCACTGACATGCCTTTTCTGCTTTGTAGATTATTCTACAAACTTTGCTTCTAAAGAAAATAATTATGCTAAAAGGAATTTCTCTTAACTTTTTAACAACTTACTAAAATGATTGTATGATCAAAAATACTTATATGCTGATGGTCTTGCAAATTTTTGTCTGTGAGAAACCTAAACACCTGTGAAAGGAAACTTGAGCAAGATATATCCACAATAGCCCAGTATTATAAAAACTGGTGACTATATATCACCTTACCAAAAATGACATTTTCCCTATTCCATCTGCATCACTCAATAGCTCATCAGAAGATCAAGGCTAGACTCAATGAACAGCTGCCACTTTTCACAGAGAACCCTGTATTCCTTGGTGTGACTCTAAAGCATACCCTGACATACAAAAAATAACTAGAAAAGGCTACCAAGAAGACAAATGAGCTTGCTCTGCTAATTACACTTGCAGGGCCATCTTGGGGTGAATCTTTCTCCACACTTAAAACACTGAGTGTTGCTTTTCCCTTCTCTGCTGCTGAATATTGCTCACCAGTTTGGGCAAGAAGTGCTTATGTTAAAAACCTGGATACTATCCTAAACTCCATCATGAGGCTGACCACTGGATTCACCTTAAATACCCCTTATGTTATGCTTTCTATACTGTTCGGTCTTGCTCCACCTAAATTAACAACTCCTCTCACTGGTATATCAAAGCTCCTTTTTTCTCTTTTTAAAGCTTCATTTAGTCAATTGCAGTCATATACTTCAAGGCTGAAAGACTTTGTCATAGTGCCAGCAGCTTATCCCAAGGGTTCTGACCTATCCTGCAAACTCTGGGTATGGCTAAATAGAATAAGATCAGGTGCTGGTAGATTAAAAATATGGTGTTGTAAGATTGGTATAACAGACAGCACACTAAGTGAATGTGGTCAGCAATACACACCAGATGACATAGTTTAAGGATGTCCACTCCCATCACCAGTGGAGTCTGCCTGATGATTTCCATCTAATCACTAATAGGTCTGTTGCAGTGCTGGAGGTGATTGACATATGATGATGTCTGGTGGAGAGAGAGAGAGAGAGAGAGAGAGAGAGAGAGAGAGAGAGAGAGAGAGAGAGAGAGAGAGAGAGAGAGAGAGAGAGAGAGAGAGAGAGAAATATGTTTTAAGATTAATATTAGGATTTACATAACCTGAAGTAGGTTTACTACACAATTTGGTTTTTGAATTTGTGATGTAGATGTAAAAATGTTGACACTCCAGATACCAGCACAAATTCAGAGAAACAGAGAGAACTTGTCAATTATATAACAAGCCCTGCATAAAAAGGTACAAATGAAGTACTGGGTAACTATTTATAATATATAACACTACTCTACACTCAAAATGCCATTTCAATCAAATTAATGCAGTTTAGTCAATTCCTGGGTGCTGATTATGAATATGATAATAAAAAAGTATTCTGCCATACCAATTTTTTCAGAGCTTTGAAGGGTTTTTTTATGGAAAATTGTATAATTTTTGACAATCATGCTGGGTGATATATTTGTTAAATCTCCTAATCTTTCTATATCTTTGCACAGTCTGAATGCATCTCTCTGATATGTAAATAGCAGGTTGATTTATTCAGTGATTTCCTCCATTATTTTTCATTGAATATCCGATGAAGTTAAAAGAACTAAATGTAGGTCAAGGCACAAATGATCTGGGTTGACTCTCATATTTTCTGGTCCGTTGACATATTCTGCATTGAGTGGTATTTTTACAGAAGCACGGTAATTGTCTGATTCACAATATGATAAAATGTGTAGCCTAATCCACAAAGATTTGTGTCGATGGATCATATTTACACCTTTTGAATTTCAACTGGAAATGTTTACATAGGCAGCCTGATGTTGACAAATGATGTAACAATTTTTATTAATGATGATGTTTATTTACTGCCTGATTTTCCCGGAGTTTCCTTTGTTCTCTGTCAAATACAAAGGTGCTAGGGATTATCACACTAACAAAAGTCACCTTATCTGCCTACTTGATAGCACTTTGCTATCACTTTGCTGTATGAGAAATCATGATGTCTGCCAAGTCACATCGTGCTTGTAAGAATCATCCAGATAACGTCTGTAATATTTGTGGAAAATATACTGCAATCTCTTGATGCAAGAAATTTACAAATTCCTTAATTAGAGGATACAAAGGTTATTTCAATTCCAAACCTAACCTGGATAAAACATAGGGCTCCACAATATTGCTGTATTACTTATTCCTCTTGATTACATCATTGGAAGAGTGGACATCAAAAGAAGATGAAGTTCGTGACTCTCATGATTTGGTGTGAACCAACAGATCACATTTCTGACTGCTATTTTTGTTTGACGGAATTCAATGGTGGAGTTGGTAATGCAAAGCATGTCACCAAATATGCTGTCATCAGGTATGCTACAGCATTTTTGTGTGATTTTCATAGAAAATTTTCTGGATAAGCCTATGTATATAAGCTTAGGTTCCTTTCATTTCAAAATTATAATCTTTGTTTGAAAATTACAATCTTTGTAAATTTCTTTTTAACATTTGGAGAATGTGCACATCATGGCAGTTGATTCTTATTTTGTTTCAGGTCAGGTATTCAACCAGTACCACACAATGATGATGATCTACCAGTGCCCAGTACCTCTCAGCTGAAAGAAGAATCACAATCATCCAGTGAAGTTGGTGACTTGACAAAAGCTTCAGATCATGAAGCAAAGCTTTCAGATTCAAGTGTGGCTCTGAAAGCTGTCAAAGCAGCACTCAGAAATCTTAGCTTCCAGGTAGAAGGAATGGAACATGCTTCACTCATCCACAAAAATTTCAAAAGTTATTCTCACTGACAGACTTTACATGTCACTACACCTATGTTGCTGGTGTAATGAGTGCTTTGAACATTAGATAAACCAACAGTAAATGGAGACTATTCATAGATTCCTTGGTAGCTAGCCTAAAAGCAGTTCTACTGTACAATGGAAATAAAAATCTAAGCATACCCATTGCACATGCTGTTGGCTTACTAGAAGCATACCATACAATGCAAAAGGTATTAGGCCTCATCAAATATACTGAACATGTATGGGCTATTAGTGGAGACTTCAAGGCCATTGGGCTGTTACCAGGTCTACAAAGCAGAAATACTAAACATGGCTGTTTTTTGTGTTTGTGGGGTAGCTGTGCTGACGATGAACACTAAAAAGCTGGCCAAAATGCAAGAAATTTCAGCCTGGAAAAGAGAATGTGAAATTTCTCCCACTTGTAAAGCCTGAAAATATCCTCCTCCCTCAATTGCATATCAAACTAGGGCTTATCAAGCAGATTGTGAAGGCCATGGATAAACAAAGCTCAGGTTTCAAATTCCTTCAGGAGAAGTTCACCAAGGTCAGTGAGGCAAAGTTGAAGGCTGGGGTTTTCATCAGACCCCACATTAGGGACCTCATGAATGACCTTTGACTTTGAATGACTTTTGACCCTAACAAAGTCAATGAAAAAACAGCTTGACGGATGTTACACCAGAATGCTACGAATGGCTCTCAATATTTCATGGAAACAGCATATCCCCAATAGTCACCTATATGGAGAACTACCTCCAGTATCCATCAAAGTCCAACAGAGAAGAATGCGGCTAGCCGGACATTGTGTCAAACACGAAGAAGAAGTAGCCAACAAACTTGTCCTATGGCAACCAATGGATGGGCATGGAAATCGAGGAAGGCAAAAATTTACATATGTAGACAACATATTGCAAGACGTGGGGCTGGACAATACAGCTGAGTTAAAAACAATCATGATGGATAGAGAGTGCTGGAAGGATTGTGTCTCCATACTTGGGCGATGTGAAAATC
>RDPX01000026.1:3842172-3874878 GCA_003991215.1 Morbakka virulenta
CTCTGAAAAGGAACAAAGAGCTTGGAAATCTTTCTAGGCTGTAGTCCTTAACTTGCTCAGTAACAAAAAGTCAGAAGACTACAAGAAGATTGTGGAAAACCTTTTGCATGACTTTTGAAGCATGGGCTGCCTAATATCACTTAAGATGCACTACCTGCACTCTCATCTGGACTTCTTCCCAGAAAACCTTGGTTTAGTCAGTGATGAACATGGGGAACATTTCTATCAGACCATTGCAACCACTGAGCACTGCTATCAAGGTCACTGGAACCCTGTGATGCTAGGAGACTATTGGTGGCTTCTGCTAAGGGAGACAACAAGTGCTCATTGCCAAAAGTACTGCACATTTTTTGAACTCTGTTCATTGAAGTTCTCTTATTTGAACTATTAAATAATTAGTGACAATGAGTTTTGTAATTCTATTTCATGATTGATTTTTTAGTTCTATTGATGTGTTATACACAAAGGCAACTACAGCACTTACCATATTTATGCCTTTATAACAGTTGAAATACTTGCAATTTTTTGCTCTTTTTTCTTGTGAATTTTGTTTGTTTTTATAATATAATTTTGAGAAACGATTCATTTGTTTTCGAAAATATAGTTAATATTTAGGAATAATGCTGAAAGCAGTTTGCATAGACACATATGACAGTCCTCAAGCTAGTGGATGGGAAAGCATGATCACATGACTATACACAATATTAGCCTACCTCATGAAAAAAGCCACATCACCACAAAATAAAAACTAAATGGTAGAATTGTTTTTTACACACAGATTCAGATTCAGTACATCAAAATTACCCAGAAAATGTATCTGCCATTCAAGTGGCAAAATTTTTTTTTAAATTTGTAGAGCAGTGTAATTTGGCTTTCAATGCCTCCAAAATGGTTTATGATTCTCGGCAAAGGATTATACTCAAGAGGCCACAGTTCCACACTACTTCAGGTACTTGCTGAAAACCTCTCATAGTAAAACTTCATAGTAGATATCAGTAAAATGCCAAGGAAGTCATCTTTCATTGCCCTAGCTGTTCCAGCCATCTGTGGCCTCTTTGATGAATTCATTTCATTTGATCGGACTGTATGTTGCCTTTATTAATGCATTAGGTTTTTCTGTTAGCTGCTGCAGGTATTTCCTTCTTTGTCTTCCTCTTGTTATTTTACTGTCAAATTTACCAGTTAATGACAGGAGTTTTCCTTTTCACATTACATGCCCCAGGAATCTAGCCTGTCTACCTCTGATGCTCTTCAAGAGATTTGTTTCCTGGTTAACCTGTCTCAGAACTGTTCCCTTTTTTGTTTTAAGGGGGACATTAGCAATTCTTTGAAGGGGGTGCTAGTCTGAGAACAAACTTTTAAAAAAAATAGAATGACTTCAACCTCCAACCCAAAGAAAAAAAATGATCTAAAATTCAGCCCCTCAAATAATTGAATGACTCAAGATGCAACCTGCTGAAACAATGGTCTTAAGGACTATTTTCCAGTGCTGTATCTTTTTCATCCAAAGGCTTTACATGTGTGGTAGAAAAGTTAAAGAATTAAAAAAGCAGGGGAATCATTCAGATCAAGAAAAATTGCAGAAATTTTGCAAACCCCCCCCCCAAAAAAAAAGCTAAAAAATAACCCAATCCTCAAAAATAGGAAGAGCATTCCTGTCAAAATTTTGACATCTGCCTTACTCTTTGAATACTCCAACCCTTGACCTCCCCTTATCCATACTTCTTTGCCATACTTCAGCCCTGATACTTTATATTAACCAATATTGAAAACACTTCAAAGCTTCTCAGGTATACTGCAACAGAGTTTCATAGAATTGCTTCTTGGTGTGGGCTTGAGGCTCATTTTGAAGTTGTCCTTCAAAGAATGTTGTGAAATTTCACTCGAAAACCATAGGAATCTATGGTGTTTAAAGAGCAGTGAAGTCTGCTACCTAGTTGCATGTGACAAGTTTCTTCAAGAACTTGCACCCTGCAAATATTTTGGCAGTTGTGTGTTGACTATTCATAAAATATACAAGGGAATGGTCCAGTGTGGCTCCAAGGTACTTTGGTGTAGCATTGCATGAAATTCCTTCATCTTTGATTGTAACATTCAGACCATGGTTTGTGAGTTCACCAGGCAAATACACTACTGAGGGCTTTGATGGTTTTAAGTTCCAAATGCCAGTTGCGGGTGTAACCATGGACGACTTTGAGGTCATTCCATAGAATGGTTTGCAGACAGAAACCCGTGAATAACACAATGAAAGCAACCCTGTCAGTGCACATATACCTAACGCTGATATTAATTGGGATTTCATAGGACTACATAAACGTTATGTTAAAGGCCTTTGAAGTAACGCACATTTTCCAGTATGAAAACAGTGTCAACAGCCTATGAAAACTTAAATGTCGCAATGGCAAATTAACAAGAAAAATTTGAAACACGTACTTGAACTGCAGCTTTAAGTTCATAGTAAAGATTTGTTTTGGTTAATTCACGCACGATGTTCTTCACAATATCTGGTGCTTTTGACTCTGCCATATCAAGCATCGCCTTATTTTATGATAAACAGAAACATTTTGGCGCTGACTTTTGCAACATTCATTGGTGTTGATCAGATAAATAAGTACCTCGATCTTATACTTTGCCTCGTTATCAATGTTCTTTCTGATCCACGTAAACATCGATGTTGTCGTCGTCTTCACGTTGGCAGCAGGGACTCGCAAATAGTGGTGAAGAGCACTTATCTTCACAATTTTTTTGTTAGGGTTAGTGGTGTGATAATATCATGTTTTCATATGTGATTATTTGATATCAGAACAGTAAATTGATTGGAGAGGCGTTAATACAAGTAATATATTTATTTGTGGAGCCAGCTGTTGATTAACTCGATCTGATTTACTAAATGATCTAGGAAGTGCAACATGGCACAAAATTGAGTTTGTCTTTCGCAGAAAGAAAGGGTGAACTCAGATATAGCTACCAATATGTCTGATAGTGAAGATGATTTCATCAGCGCAGATGAGTGGGACAGTGAAGATGTAATACCCGACTCAAAAGACGTTGACAATACGCAGAATGCCTTCACTGGTGACTTGAAGATTTCAGAACCCAACGGAAATTTAGTAGATGAAAGTAGTGATACAGCTCCATTGCATGAAATTGACGACCGTTGTGAAGAAAAAGACGTTAAGGAAGAAAGGCATGCTTGTGTACCCAAGTCGACAGAAAGTGATGAAAATCCAATAATAAATGCAGACCCTGATGCTGAAAGGTGCCAATCGACATCGCACCCGAATTCAGTAACATCGGATGATGTAGTAGGTCAAACTTTAGAGAATTTAGGAAGCCCGGATAACTACGCAAGCAAAGAACTATCGGCGCCTGACACCGAAAGTAAAAGTGCCACATCAATACCAACCACAGCAAAGGGCACAGAGATCGACCCAGAACGGTAAGATAAATAGGCAATCAAATTACTGTTTGACTATGGGCTTTCAGAATTTGTTGAAGATAAATGACTTTTCCCGTATTTTGGTGCTAATGATTTCCTTAAGTTATTAATTATTAGTAATGAAGAACTTGGTCTTCTGAGTTTTGAATTAAAATAGAAACATAAAAAGTTCGTTGGGGACGATTGGAAACTGAAAAATTGCAAAGGAGTACTAGTAAACATTCCATCAATGTTCTAATTATAAGATACCTTTTCTGTTATAATTAATTCCAACATTTTATTCTATTTAGTTTTGGTTGGTCATTCGTGATTAGGATGTGTTTTTGTGTATAGATAAATAGGCAATGTACAGGTGACATGGAGTTAAATACGTGGTACCCAGACCAGTAATTGTGTAATGTACATAAAGCCCAGGGCCATTTTGCTACTTTCCTGTTCCTGAATCCTAATATTAAAGTTATTTTTATTAGCAGCATGCTAGTTGACTTGTTTATTTTAGGTTTTTTTATTTTTCTTACAAGAATACTTGTTGGGAAGGGAGGCTCTGCATAAGCCGTTTTTTTCTGGTGGTATTTAATTTAATTTTAACTAAGTTATTTCAAATATTTTTTATTTTAGTTAATTTTTTATATTTCTTTGATTTTGCACACCTTACTACTACTTGCTATCCGTTTATAGTCAGTGGACATGTCATACGTGTGTTTAACTTGTAGCTTTCAGCAAAGTTCGCCACTTCATACGATCATACGTTGAGGGTTTTCAGATCGCCTTGAATCAACTCTTTTCGAGACTTCCTTAGTTGCACTCAGTATCTTGATCCAAACACCTCCACAGAAGAACACCTGTTGATGCACAAGTCAGATTGTATCACATGCATAAATCATCTTAGCCTATTGCATCAGAGGCATTATCCAAGGGCTTTAGGTGAAGCAACTTTCAAGATTGTAGACGTACTGACACTGTTCCCTCTTTTCTGGTGACACATCCACAAAAGCATGGCTCTTTCATTATGCATGAGACGTTTGACATCTTCAGGAAACATCACATTGTGCCCTTTGAAGTTTTATTGATGCTGTGATCATTTGGAAACATTTACATATGATCTCAAATTTTGTATGGATGTTTCTCTAGTATTTATCAGCTCACCTGGTAGAAGTGTACCTGGTAGTACTGTTCTTGATATTTTTTAAGCATGAATTTTACTCACTCACCTGACTTTTGTCCATGTTCCCTAGTTTGGAAGAATACCTGTTTTCTTGTACATTTTAGCAATCATAAGTAAATAGATCAACAGAAATAAAGTTTATAGAAGCTCATTTCCTTCATTATTTATTTTTGCTTGTATTTTTGTAGTTTAATGATACAGTTTATCCTGTGTTAATAGGTGTAAATGTATTTTGAGGTAGCAACAAATGATAATATTTATACAAATGTATAGCTATAATTGATTTAATGCTTAACCTGACCTTTTTTTTTTTCTTCATATACACCATATTCTCTATCTTCAAAAACTTAGTTTCCTGATCCTTAATTTCTACAACTAATGTGTAACCACCCAACATAGCTTGGGATCTTCTAAACTAGTATTCTAATTTGTTGAACTAGCACATCTTCTAAAATGATCACCATTGTGCCAGTGTAAATAGCATCCTGTCACTACACTAAGCACTAAAATGTCACAACATTCCTCTTATCCTCAGATAATACCATCCATTTAAATTGACAGATCTACACCAAATCTAGGGTGTTGCATTCCTAAAAGTGTGAAACACTGGTGATACCAAGAATACAATAGCTTGAATACACTATAACAAAGGTTTACTATACTATATTAAGTAGCAAAGCTAACAACAAGAAATATTAATAATCATCATCATCTAATGAGAGGTTCAAAGTAAACCGCTGTGGCTTCCCATTTCCTTCTATACTACACCACTCTGTACAACTGAACCATACTTCTTCCACCAAAAATCTCTTTAATGTTGTCGCTATATCAAACTTTTGGTCTTCCTCTTCCTCTCATGCCATAAACCATTCCAAGTAATAAATCACTGGCTATGTCCTTTCCCCTTACTATGTGTCCAATAAAAGCCATTTTTCTATGATTTATAGTTGTTAGTAGCCTCAGTCCATCTTTACTAGTATCCATTCACTAGTATCTATTCATTAGTTTTTACATCCATCTTTTCTAGTATCCATTCATTAGTTTTCTTTTCAGTGCAACTGATGCTATTGTCATCAGCACCATAATTCAAATGCTTCAAACTTCTTCTTGTCCATATTTTCCAATTTCCAACATTCTGAGCCAGTTATGGCTCAGAATGTTAGAAATTGGGTAAAGTTAATGTGTGTAGCAGCCTTTTCTTTGCAGTTATAGTAATACTTTTGTCTTTCCATTTTTTTTGTTAATGTTACCATTTCTTGCTATACATAACCTTGTATCATCATAATTATTAGTGATAAGTCTTCTCAGATACACAAACTCTTACATATTCAATTATTTCATTATNTATTCATTAGTTTTTACATCCATCTTTTCTAGTATCCATTCACTAGTATCTATTCATTAGTTTTTACATCCATCTTTTCTAGTATCCATTCACTAGTATCTATTCATTAGTTTTTACATCCATCTTTTCTAGTATCCATTCACTAGTATCTATTCATTAGTTTTTACATCCATCTTTTCTAGTATCCATTCACTAGTATCTATTCATTAGTTTTTACATCCATCTTTTCTAGTATCCATTCACTAGTATCTATTCATTAGTTTTCTTTTCAGTGCAACTGATGCTATTGTCATCAGCACCATAATTCAAATGCTTCAAACTTCTTCTTGTCCATATTTTCCAATTTCCAACATTCTGAGCCAGTTATGGCTCAGAATGTTAGAAATTGGGTAAAGTTAATGTGTGTAGCAGCCTTTTCTTTGCAGTTATAGTAATACTTTTGTCTTTCCATTTTTTTTGTTAATGTTACCATTTCTTGCTATACATAACCTTGTATCATCATAATTATTAGTGATAAGTCTTCTCAGATACACAAACTCTTACATATTCAATTATTTCATTATTATTAACTCCAAAGTGCTCTGCATCATTCTCATTCTGGTTGTTCTTAGCTGTTTTCATAACTTTTGTTTTTCTTGACTTCAGTGCAAGTCCAAAGTGCAAACTTGACTCTTTTACTCTATTAACTAAGTCCTGTAATTCATCCATGCTACTGGCTATTAAAACAATATCATCTGCATATCTCAGATTAGTAATAATTCTACCACCAACCCTGAGCCTACCGACAAAACCACCCATTGCATTTCTTATTATTTGTTCTGAATAGATGTTGAGGAGATGTAGGGAAAGAATGCATCCCTGGTGAACACCTTGCTTAGTTGTGAACCAGTCTGTTAGGCCATGAGATGTCCTGTCTGCTGCTTTTTGTTGTTCATACAGCTGTTTAATTAGGTCAATAATGTGGGCTGGGTATCCCATATTGGTTATCCCCCAGTACATTATGAGAGACATGTCAATGGCTTACCTGTAATCAATAAAACACAAGAATACATTTTTTCCATACTCTTGGTTTTTCTCTATAATCATTTTGAGATTGAGAATTTATTTTCGTGTCCCAGCTCCTGGTCTAAAGCCTGCTTGCACTTCATTAACTTCTTCATCCATCTTAGTCTTCATTCTTCCTGCTATGATTTTAAGAATTATTTTACTACAGTGACTGATGAGTGTAATGGCTCAGTTGTTTTAACATTGTTGAATGTCACCTTTCTTTGGTATTGGTATAAAATTGACTTAACCAAGACATCTAACCATTCTTTTTTGTTCCAGATCAGTGTGCAGGGTTTGTAAAAGTAGGTTATGATATGATCCCCATCATTTTTAATTAATTCAGCCAGCCTGTTTACCCACTAAACAATGCAGCCCTTGGTGATCCATGTGACAACCAATGTGGAATGAGATATAATTTCACTTTGTCATTCCATGGAGAGTAGTCAGGAGTGATAAAAAAAAACAAAGTAAGAGACCCCAAGGTTCTTTCTTTGTTTGCAGTGCCAACTAACTAGGTGGTTTATCTCTGCCGTTATTCCAGTTGAACTGTACTTACACCCAAGATAGTTTATGAAAAGGATTGCATTGATCTAGCTATTTGCAAAATCCACTGTCGTGCTGCTAACAGCTTCACCGTAACCCTGACACAGGGAGCTACAAAGGTACTAGTCTTGCTCAAGGACACCCCAGGGTGGAGTTTAATGTCTTACCCAGGACACAGAAATATTAATTTTTTCTAAAAATGGTAACTTAAATCTAGTTTTATTTTGTACCTTAGAACAACATCATCAAGGACATGTTCAGTATTAAGTCTTGGATGAAAGTATTAGTGTGATTCTCCCAAGGCTTCTAAATTANAAAAATGTTTTTTTTGTTAACAATTCATTCCTTACTGTAAATGGTACCCTGGAAACAATAACATTTTTGGCAGAAACCAACTTTGTACCTTGAAATCCACAGCAGGAACCCCCTTGGCACCAAAAAATCAAAACAAAACCCCCCCCCCCCCCCCCCAATACAAACAGATTAGACACAAGCCAAGCAGTGTTTGCTGTTGCCATGTTTCATGATTTAACTATTTTGATAGGAGAACTGGCACTGTTTTCGCCTACACTTACACTTTGCTATCATTTTGAAGTGGGTTTATTAAAAAGGGTGATTTTTATTCTTTCCTTGCCATAAAAGTGGTCTGATACCTTTAGTTGCACACAATCTATCTATGCATTTGGTGCAAGAACAGTAAACCATTCTTTGTTGAGAACAAGATGTTAATGCAGTCTGGCACATGTATGTGTATGATAACCTAAAATATTGTTACTGATCTGAGAACTGTAATTAGTGGGTATCAGCCTCCTGTGATTTTACTTAGAATATTATTGTAGTTCACATTCGCTCACTTTTTAGTCAATTTCGACCTTGCATTGTTAAGATCTTCACCTGGAGGAGGGTCCAGAAATTTTAAGAAAAAGTACTTCAGATTAATGTATAAATCTGTCTGCTTGCCCTTAAAAATGCCTTAAATGGAAACTTTATTTATTGACATAGAGCAAATATAATTATTGGTCAACACAGCAAAAAGTTGTTTGAAATTACCTGGAACCATACAAAATCACTAATTTGATTGGCAAATGGTACTTCAGAGTTCAAGAATGGCTTTATATTTTTAGCATCAGAGAATTAAAGGTTATTGAAGGTGAACATTTACATTTTTGCCAGATAAGTCAGTGAAAAATTTTGTTTTTCTTTTATTGTAACTTTGGCTTTATGGAATACTTTAAATACTGAAAAAGACACATTCAAAATCTAGTTAGAAATATTTAAATATGTTCACACAATAAATTTGCAATGCTTTTGTGTTTAGAATATTTTATGCGTACATGATACATTTGGAATGTTACAAGTTTAAAAGATATATTAAATATTCCATTTTGTTTAAATAATGCCTTCAAGATGTTTTCATTAAAAATATTATCACATGAAATAGATATTATACTAAGATAAGGATTCTCATTTTGAAATTTTACAATTTTGAGACAAAGGCTTTAAAACTGAGCCAAAAAACTAAAGAGGATATGGTAAAAGAAAAGGGAAAGTTCAACAAAAATTTCCAAAAAAACTCTGTTTTAAACAAAGAAATGCCAATTTGCTATCAGAAAAGGAAGAAGTAAATAACTTATAGAAAGGAATTTGTCAAGATGTGTTAAAATTAAATCTGAATACTGAATGGTTAAACACACTGTAGAATACCTGCTGTGCTAAAATAGAGACTGGTGATCACAACATAAAGCAGTTGTAATTCCAAAAAGCTAAGAATGTGCAAAGCTTAGCAATAAGACTTTCTGCTGAGCTTTGCATAAGACAATAAGACACACTGACTTTAAATACTGGTTATTGGTTTAAAAATATGGACTTGTTCCAGAATTGTCTAGCCAGATTACTTTGTTTTTAGCTCTACTGATTCACTATTTTTTACTGACTGTTGACAATTTTTACAACTCCACCACCAAAAACCAAAACCACAACAGATTTTCATGGGGTGAAATATTTAATAGAAAATCATTAATGCCAATATATACTTTGCAGTTTCCCTTGGAAGGTTCACTTTTCCCCACTTTTTCCTCCATATTTTTTTCAGCCTGCCAGGTGGCTGACTATTCAACTTATCCCAAATTGAAACTCAAACATATATTTAGAAATAAATAACAATTTTGCTTGCCTTGGCCAAATCTCCTTGCTTTTCTTTTTCTTCCTGCTGGACTCGTTAAAGGTGGGCACAGTATATTGCTGTTCTCCATTTTAGTCAGTCTACAATCTTCACCCATAAACTGTGCCCAGATCTTCCTGTACATGTCTGTACAGTTTGAGTCTTACCATTCTTAGGTTGTCACCAAGCCTTCTGATGTATGGTGTACCTCATGTCTTCTTGTAAATTCTGTCAAATTTTGTCACCCACTGGAACCTTCAGATCATTTTTGACTCTGCTATTTCTAGTTCAACTGCCCACATTTTTGAAGTTGCCATTTTTTGTAGCCCATGTAACATTTCTGCTCATAGTGCTACCATGTACATTTTGCCTTCATTTCTGCCATTACTTTCTTGTCACTCAGCGTACCTGTAACCTTTAGCCAGCTACTCAAGCCAGCATGTACCCACTTTCTTTTCCTGTCATGGTCTGCACTGGTGTGCAGGATGGACCAGAAATAGTTAATTTGTAGAATTAGTTGACCCAATTACATAAACCTCGTCCAGAAAACTACTGAAATCTCATACTTGGTCCACTAATTTGAACTGAGCAAATATTGTTACCAAAATACAAGTTCAAAACGATTTTGATAATACTATGTTCACTTGGACTTATCGAGAGAAACAACATAAATTATTTTAAACAGCTTGAACAAATAAATATGAAACAATATCTTATTCAACAGGTGGAAAATATATCTACAACTTTTATATGTAAAACACTGTAAAATTTCAACAATAGGAGTTAGGCTTTTTGACCTTGGGGCTGCACTACAGGCCAGAGTGAAAAGGTTGTTTTTTAGATTAGNATAAACCTCGTCCAGAAAACTACTGAAATCTCATACTTGGTCCACTAATTTGAACTGAGCAAATATTGTTACCAAAATACAAGTTCAAAACGATTTTGATAATACTATGTTCACTTGGACTTATCGAGAGAAACAACATAAATTATTTTAAACAGCTTGAACAAATAAATATGAAACAATATCTTATTCAACAGGTGGAAAATATATCTACAACTTTTATATGTAAAACACTGTAAAATTTCAACAATAGGAGTTAGGCTTTTTGACCTTGGGGCTGCACTACAGGCCAGAGTGAAAAGGTTGTTTTTTAGATTAGTTGAATGCCTTTGTCCAGACATAACTGTGTTGTGACTATTAGTTTTGTAGTTGACTATTTCACTGTTTTGTTTTTTTCCCAATCTTATTTTCTCAATGGAAGCAAACTATTTTTAATTGTAAATGCTAGCAAGAAATAAATTATGCTATAGCTTACTTTATTACTGAATGCTTTGTTGTAATTTATGCACAAACAAGGTTTCTGATGCCGCTATCATGTCACTAGAAAAACCTAATACTTACATTTACATGTTTTTGTGCAAAGTTCTTGATTCCAAGTGTTTCAGGTAATACCTAGTTTTGGTAATTTTGAATTTCCTTAGAAGTCGAAAGTGGCAGAGGCCTTCCAACTGTAATGTTCTAGAATTATTAGATATGCCTGGACACTAAATTTTACCCCACCTTATCAGACCTCGATATAATTTTCAAAAGATGACCGGTTATGCCCAGTAACAAAAGATCAGATTCATGTTAATCATGGTTGCAGACACAAGAGCTGTAAGCATACAAAATTATGGCTTTTGGTTTTAAAACAGTTTTAACGACACAAGGAAACGGTGGCATATAAAAAATTGACATGCTTGCGTCATATCTGCTTAAATTTTGAACAAAATATATTCAGCATTAAACACAAAATTTTGTCCTTAAGTCTGCGTCTGCGTCTTCGTTTGAGCCACTGGTGTGAAGCTCAATAATGTTTAAGGGGGAAAAACGTGTTTTTATCTTCATATGTTTGAGCTATTTATTTAAAGAATAGAATCTAAAATGTAGCATCACGTAATCAACTTACATCACATGTACGGAATTTTTACATTAACAAAGGAATTCTGGACAGGTTTTTGTATTTATTTCACAGAAAAAAGATGTTATGTCTGCTTCCTTTCTGAATAAAAACCGGGAATGTGGTCAAATACGTACATTGAGCTCATCATCTATCTTGTAAATCAACAATTCTCTTTATTTTAAAGGTTTGAATAGTTTAAAGACGGGATTCATATTACTATCTTTTGAATAAGGAATCCATTTCAAACAGAATTTACTTATAGTTTCAGCCGTTCATTCGCATTTTTACATGGGAAAATCACATCCTTCAGCATGTTTCACTTTCGATGTAGGCAAAGCAAAATAAGTACATGGTTTGAATAAGAGTTTTTATAAAATGCTTTTTGAAAATTACTTTTTACGTTGAACGAAGCCGAAATGTATGCTATAAACTTTGCGTTCACACTGCTACACATTGAGTGAAACACAATCAAATAACGCATACAGAAGACAATTGTTTCGGTAATTTTACAATATTATAAATGAATTTGTTGCAAATCGTCTTGTGTAATGGATAATTAATAATGAAAATACAAACACTTCCTGAAGTAAACTTCGCTTTTGTAAAGTGAATGAATAATGTTTCAGACTGAATATATACATAAAAAAATTAATCAGTCGTTAAATAAACATAACTTTGTGGCGTTCTGGTTATCGTCGCTAGAATAACAGACATTGAGCGAACTTTGTTTACGTTTTTTATTTTCACGTTTTTTTTGTAATTTACATTGATTTTCATTAAGATGTCTTGCTTCTTCGCTTCAAATCCAGACCACTTGGAGCGTTTAACAAGAGGAGTTCCTTGAAATCTTAGGTATAGCTTCATAGCACCCCGGTGATGAATGAATTTTGCATGTTTTTCAATTGGCGAATTTTTGTAATTTTGTGATCCTTTAATAAATACGTCATTAAACTTCGGTAAATTCTTCATTTCTGCCTCATGTTTTGTGCAAACAGTACACTTATATCATTTATCTTTACACTTTTATCGAGAGAGTACGTCAACTACGCTGAAACTGAATGAGTTTTTCAGCTCTGTCTTCAATGGCTTACGTTCTTGGATTTTATCTTAAATGCCGAAAAAATACTTCTTTTTTTTTCTTTTGAAGACATCCCTTTTTTATCTTCATTAGTTACTTCTAGTAACTTTGAATTAGTTTTTACATAATCCTACTCGTATTCTTTCATTGTAACCTGTAGTTAGCAGTGCTGGAACTACAAAGATGTACCAACTTAACCATAATTCTATGCGAACTTACTTTTTTTTTCTTACTGAGAAAGTATACATCTAGCTAGATTTTGCTCACTAAGTTATTTTACTCTTGATTTATAAACCAAAGTTTACTTATTCAAAGGGGAAAACGATATGAATACGAAAATATAACAATGATTTTAAGGGAAATTAAAACAGGTTTCGAAACATTTTTCTCCTATAAACTGGAGCCAGACACAAAATAGTAACACGGCTACTTCCGTTTTCATTTTTTGTCTTCCTTTTTGAAAATGTGCAGGCAAATATAGAAATTACCCTTTTATCAGTAAATAGGGGAGTATCGTTGACTAGCACTTTTAATAGGAACAATGATTGTTAGTATTGACGTCAAAGTTATATTTCTTTAAAGACGAATTGTATTTTAACCCCTGTCTGTATATATGTATGTTTCCATGAGGCACAATAACATCATACGATCGAAAGTGAAAATACAAGGGTAAACGTTTCGTGAATGAATAAAATAAAGCATATACAAAGACAACTTTGAGTGTCCAAGAATCAACTTGAAAGTAAAATTTACACAGATTGTTTATAATAAAAGTTCGTCGGAGAAAGTGCCCGTCAAGAACAAGTTTTGACAAATATCGTTTCTGGATGGACAATCCCCAGTGTCTATATCGAGTACAGATATATGACCTTTTGAATTCTGACAACCCTAAGCAACTCACTCATATCTAAAATGTGTTCTTTATCAGACAGTATCATTGATCACATCCACATGACCAATGACTGTATTGCCACTTCTACATAGACATTATGCAGACACTATAGTATTCATAGTATTTGCTGCCAGTTGTCACTGTCATACAGCAAATATTTTGCTGAGCTTCATTATAAGCATGGCATTGAATGGACACTGCTTTGTGATTTGATACGAAATCCATGACATATGAAAGCAGGCAGAAACATTTTTTGAAAGTGGCTTAGTTAGTAGCTATTGTTTGGGAATTCCACATACGGAGATGGCGGAATTCCTTTTCTTAATTTCAAGGGAGCCATTTGCAACAGCAGTGTTTGCAATAACATGATCATCTTGTTAAGGTGTGTTACCATTACATGATTTATACTTGACGTCAGGACCTGGTCTTGTTTTCCTGTGATTTACGAATGTCTCCTTTGGATTCAACTGCTGCACTGCCACAGTTAATGGATTTGTTCCATAGAATTCAGTAACATGAAACACACTAGTGTACTATTACCATTGACAGAAACAATTTTGAATCTAATACAAAGTACTTCGGGGTTTTTACTAATTTCTCTTGAAGTCCCTTTGTTTCTTGACGAGATTCCTGAGCAAAAACTTGTTGAAATAGCCCACTGATATACCTATTCATAGTGACAAGGTAATTTGCATTTCAGAGTTCCCAATAAAGTCAAGGTGAACCTTGTCTGAGGTAGTCTCTGTAACAATCATAAACAGAATTGTGTTCAGCACTGATCCATCTTAAATGTCCACCTGCTCATCAGATTCAAGGCTTAACAATTTAATCAGAGATGGTAGATCTAGCACTGGCATAGATGGCTTGCAAATTTCTTCTCGCCATCGCTGATCTTGTCATCCTCCGCAGACATTTTACCGATTTCCCAGTTTTCCTCGCAAAGAGTAAAAGTACAAAATTGACAATGTTGGTTCTATTGAAACCCTAATAAGGAAGCTGAAATTTTGTTATTCACAAATAAATACTTTGTTTTTTGTTATTAAAAATGAATGATACTTGCTTAACTAATTCCTTGCCATACCACACTCACTAATTAAACTTGGGTAGTTACATTGTTTGACAAATCGCTATATGCAATTAAGGCAGTTGTTATTTTTTAAAACCTAACATTTGCTGGCATAGCTTTTTTTGGCCTGAGATTGAACTATATTTCATTCAATGCATAAAAATCTTGAGCAAAATATGACTTTATATCGTTTTTACATGATAGTTTTTAACAGCCTACTTTACTTATTGATTTGGAGACATTTTCACATTGTTCTAGATCTACAGAGGATGAATGGAACAATGATGACTGGGGCTGGGAAGCATCGCTTGAGAGTGCAGTTGGATCAGCAACATCAGCAATGACATCTGTTTTTCATAAATTTGAACAGACTCTTGGTATTCCTGACCCAGCAAGTATGGCAAAGGTAGTAGCAGAGGAGACAAAACTCGCTACACAAGGTTCAGTTACAAACGATGCTGGAAAAAGTGCAGATATCCCCACAGTTGAAAAAAAAGATATTTCCGATAATCAACAGCATGGTAAATCAAAAATTTTATTTTTCTAACTTTGAATAATATTTAATGCACATATATATATATGGTTGTGTCAGCTTTTTCTCTGAAGTACTTCCACATGCAAGAATACTCCCCCCCCTCCCTCCTTCCAAAACCCCAAACAGCAACAACAACAATGGGGTAATAATGTCAGTGCTTCTTAATAGCTGTACAATTTTAAAGCTCAAATCTATTAAACTCACCGCAATCAAAATTGCCTTCGATAGACCAACCGATATAACTAACAGCGTTATGCAAATGAACCTACCACGATAAAAACCAGCACGTAAGGAGAAAAGTTTGATTCCCTCAGGAAGTGTATTTTGTTTTACCCTTAATTGGTTGCATAGAATTATCGTCCTGTATCATTAAAGCTCTTAGTAGCTCTTGACAGCAATTCTTGTTGCATCTAATGTATTCTCATTTCAATACCAGTTTCTTTTCTGTTCTTGCCTGTAAAATACAATGAATTGCAATTAGGGTCTCAAGACAAATTCTCCCATGCTCTTAAAAACCACTGCACTACTGTTGTTCGAAGAATATGATTTAAATTATTCGTTATTATGTGTTAGTGTATGATATAAGCGAGCCATTACATTTGAAGCTTAGATTTAATTAGTATGGCTTCCCTGGAATAATAGCTTACTGAAAACCTGGAATCAGCCGATAGGTGAACCGCAAGCGACTCAAATTAGTAATTAATTAACAATTAGTAATGAAATAAAACCCCGAGTGATAAAATTTACCCAAGGGCATTCCATATTCACTTCTTGTTTTTCAGAATTTTCTATTACAAGTGGCCTCATGAATACCCCATGGGTAGCTGTTATTTCTCGCCTGCCCCCGACAAAACCAACGAAAAGAGTTTTATTTTAATAGCATTTTCTGTTGCCGCTAACCACACTATTACAATTATACCATCATTAATGAAAAAGGGATTTCAGCCCTAATGAACGAAAATCTAATTAATAAATTTCTTTGTCATAATCACCATTTTTAGCCACCTGAGAATTTTTGGCTGAGGTATTTCGTCTCATTCTATCAAATATATTTTTCCTTTGTATACGCAGCATTCTACTTAACATTTCAGCGCCATAGCTACTGTTTTTCTAACCTTTTATTCATAACCTTCTTTTTTTTTGGAATAAGGCATTTGTTTGGCCTGGGGGTTCATTCGAGATATTGCTGTATGTAAATAGTCTTTTTTAAAAGTTTTTACGTGCAAGAAGCAGACTATATTAATTTAGTTGGTCTTTTTTCTCTCCTTTTCCCAATTAGGCTCTTGGTTCAGTTCTGGTTGGGGCAGTTGGGGTGTTTCTGGTTTAAGCGACATGGTACAGGCTGCTGGAAAAGACCTTGTTGGCGGAAGTCTTGACACTTTAGAGTACCTTGGGAAAAAGACGATTGGTGTAATTACTGAAGGTGACCCGGGTATACGGGAAAAAACACAGGTAGTTCTGCAGCCGTTTTTGAAAAAGGAAGCAACCCTTTCCGAAGTTTTGAAAGAAGCAAGATGTAACCGAAACGAACCGGAAATAGAATCGTCTGGAACAAAGCAAAGAGTTTTATTTAGGGATTTATTTGACCAGTTTCAAGGTTTCACACATTTAGAAGCATTAGAAATGCTTTCAAATGAATGTGAAATAAAGCTGCAACGTATTTTAAAAGTACAATCCGACGAGGCTTTAGCAGAAACAAAACAGACGCTTTTGTTGATTAAGGAAAAATTTGAATCTGAGACTGACGTCGATGATTTAATTCTTGATCAAAAATTGCCGGAAAAAATTAAGGCTATTATCGGCAATTTGAATTTATCTGTTAATTCTGATAAGTTAATATCTGCGTTTAAACGAGCATTATCGCTGACAACAGATGGTAATTTAACCGAGACTAGTGGAGTATCTGCATTTGTTGAAATGATGACAGGGCTTGCTGAAGTAACTTGTCGCTCTTTAGAACTTATTCACAAAATATCTGAACTTATTCTTTTGCCAAGCTATAATTCCACTGATGCAGATGTATCTAAAGCACAAGAGGTCAAGATGCTTTTACAACTTTTGAAACCAGTGGGCAATAATATTTCTGCGCTATTTGCTGAACGACTCAATGAAACATTTAGTGAGGATTCGACGAATTTTGAATTAGCAGATCATGTAACAGATCTTCATTTGGAGGGTAGCAATTGTTCCTCGTACATCGATGATTGCCATCGCTTACTTTTACCAATTTTACAATTGGCGGCTATAAAATAAATTTTTGTTATGATTTAAAGATAATAATTCCATTGAATGTAGAACCAGGATCAGTATCTTTGATACTTTTTATGTTTAATCAGTGTGCATGTAACACTTAAATGTGCCAGCAATGAAACATCATGAAAACATATTGCTCAGTTCAGTGCTCGACGATAACACAACTCATTGCTACTATTTACCCCTATATTTTCTTGATACTTGACAAAAATTTATAGGAGGCCTTTAAAGATAATTAAAGAACAGGAAAATCTCCCTCCAGAATATGAAGCAGAGTATTAAGCAAAACAGTTACTTCGAAGGTGTAGTCATAGATTAATGAAGAGCAATGTAATGTCAGCCCCTTTGTCTTTGCGTCGGGCCATAACTTTGGCCCAGATTTATAACTTCTCCGGAGAAGTGGGCTGATCATTGTATTTCCAGCATAGTTTGCTAACTTCATTTTTTAAAATTGAAATGATATTTTTGCTGCGATATTACATGTTTTTCCACGTGATTCCCATGTGATTTTCATTTTACACACTTTGCAATAGATCGTAGAATGTGTCTTACAGTCGTATGTTGCCGTGAATCTGCCGTATTTTTCAAATTGGTGTTATGGAGAAGAGTTTTTAGATAGCACCAAGGCTCAACCTGGTTGAGAAATAGGCTGTTTTTGTGGCTACTGGTATGTTGTTTGTTTCTAAAACTCAGTTATTTCAGTTATTAATGTCACTCGTTTTGAAGTCTCGTGCCACCCCTATTCACTGTTGCCGCAAGCGATTCTGAAATGTTCAAAGCTTGTAAACCATAAGTGGTTTATTGTATGCCTGTGATGCTGATTTTTATTCCAATAAAGAATATATTGATTGATTAAACAAACAACAAACTGTTCAAGGTACCTTGTGCAAGTTACGAATAGTTTTATTTGGAAACTTTGAATAGTTCTTTCTGTTCCGACTTCTCCTAAAGTGTAACTGGTCTTAAATTTTTACATTCCCCAGGCCTGATGTACCTTTCTTATTTAGATTTATAACTACCAAAGGTGAAACTACACTATAACTGTTTGCAACATACAGTTATACTGCTATATTTTATGTATGGATGCCACTTTGACTGTGGCAAACGATACGTTGTCTCTATTGGAATGTTATTAAATTATATCCATCCTTACGAAAAAACATATACAAAGTTGTTAAAGTTAATATGAGCTCTTAAATGATTATCCTGGATATATATTATTTTAGACTTACATTGAATGATAATCTTGGACAAAAAAGAAAATGTGCCACAAGAACAAAATGTAATTCAAAACTGGGAACTAAATGATTTCTGTGAAAGAGTTTGCGAACAAGTAATTTTGAGAAAAAAGGCTTCACTAGTTTTTACCCCAGGTATTGATTATGCTAATTTCTGTAGCTATTGAACATAGCAGTTTCTATTGTCAAATCCGACTTTCATTAGTTTTAACTGCAGCTTTGTAAATTGGTCAATCTAAAGGGGCATCCATCTGTTTGAATACGGCTCCATTCTTTTAACAAACTGCAAATGTACCAGTGGGGTTAAATAGGATGGTCAAATCGTCAGCTACAACCAAAACAAAACATCCAGGTGCGAGGCCTTGTGATCAAGGTCAGTTAACTATTGAAGAGATTTTGAACAGTAATCATGTATCACGACACATTTTGGCAGCAATTTATTCAATCTTTTCATGACAAAATATACAACAGAAAATCATATAGATTGTATTAAGGAATTCGGTTAAATTAAGCCTGCTGATTCATTATATATACATGTTTGGCGCTTCTAACATACCAGGATACTCAACTTCTGCCTAGCTTTCGGTTTCTTTGGGAACAAGCCAAGCTTCAAATTTATTTCAGAGCTTCCAGGTGCTATCATTAGCCCTTTTGGGTTTAATTATTGCAGAATAATAATTTGTTTTGCAGAATTCTGCTGTCCCATTGGAAGCCATATCCACCATATTTATGGAAGCTGCTATTTTACCATAAACCGTTTTGGTCTTATATTTGTATTATTTAATTTATTATGTACATGTATTCTTTCGTGTACGATTTGCATTGATTATGATATTCTTTACGCTAAAGAAAGGTATCATCAGCCCAGAGCTTCGTGTCTTTCACATATTCTTCAGGTTGGCATTGTAGCCTTTAATGATGTTTAGATTTGATATGTTACCTTATTACACAATTTATCAATATTAATTATGTTGCTAGTATCCCCAACCATGTTGTCAAATGTTTCGGGGTAGCATTTGGTGGTATTTTTGTTTCTGACATGTATGTGATGTCGAGAACTTTTCCAATGTATATTTCCTTCTGAAAGATTTGTTTTCTTTTTTTCTGTGATGGAGAAGTACAGTCCATTAGTACAACTATATAATAGGTACCAAAATCATCACTAACACTATACATTCTACAGTTGTTGCAGGATCGTAATGCAAACCACTCGCATAATATGTGGGCCAGTGGTCTCTTGCATATTAGATTAGAGTAGAATGACCATTTGTGTCTGTTTTTATACCCAAAGCTAGAATTCCTAATATACATGTTTTATTCCTCAGAAAAAGCCAGAAGTTTGGTACTATTCGCTCTTTTGGTGTTTGGATTGTTGTAGTTACCTACACAGGTCCATATTTCTGGTTCACACCCTGTGCCTTCAGTTGCTTTAAAATTTCCACCAATGAGAAGCCAACTAGAATATCCAGTTTTCACACCTTTCGCATAGTTATATAAAATGTACATTTGATTTTATCTGAATAGGAAAAAGTATGTATTTGAACTTGACATGAGAAGATAGATAGTTTTATCCCATTGGTAGTAACGTGGCTGTGATGATACACCCTGCTTTTATGATACGCCCTGCTTTTACGTTTACCACACGCTTTTTGTATATGTAAACTCGCTGGGGTTTTTTACTGGTCTCCCCAGCCTTTGAGTTGCACATCGCTTGATTCAATTTCGCCTTCACAGATCTTATGCAATTCGTGGAAGGATAATATGTCACGTTTGACGGGGGTTTTGTAAACATGAAGAACATACTCGTGTAGTTTAATCTCGTCGTTTGCTGTTTGTACATCGACAGCTCCTTTAGGGTAGTTACATATATCTTAAGTGATGGACTTTTAAATTGTCGGTCGCTCTAGACATTTGAAGGGTGACTACACCTTGCTACAGCAAATACTATATTTTTCGACGAAAACTTGGAGGCTTACTGAGCGACACGTTCCATGTTGTTGATTATGATAAAGGATACGGTTATGTAATTTCTGCTTTTGACATAAGCAATATGCTTTGTTGTTACACTCGTACGAGGATAATAACTTTTGGATTATTCACCCACAGGTGTCATTTGTTTTGACACCGTCGCCTGGGGAGTTGCTGATCAAGACTAGGTTCCATCGGATGGCAACACAATACATTAAGGTCCTGGAGTAGGCTTACAGGTGCTACATCTTGTCCAATGGTGACCTGAAGATAGTAATGGCAATACGTAACCTCATTTGCTGACGTCGAAATTCCACAACCTTGGCCAGGTAAGTCAAGACAAAGAACAAAGGTAACATTCGATTTCTAATATATTTCTGGAGAAGACCAACTGTTCAACTCCTATAACAGACAAGCACAGAAATTCTCTTACCACTGAATAATGATAATTTGCACGTTAGAAAGAAGAGTTTAAACAAGTCCGTTATCCCTGGATCCAACGATTCTAACCAACCTTCGACCAGCTGTGGCAACCTTAATCTAATTACAAGACGTCAAACCAAAGAAAAACATAAGCAACTATTGCCTTCTTCTCAAATCAAATATTGAAGATATCACCCGCGTCAGCAATTCTTGCCCGATGATGTCAAACCGGTACTATTTGCCCATGCGCCATGGTTTATGTCACATTAAAAAAAGCATGTAGGCGAAGATGTCGATTTTCCCAGAGCATGAATTTATTGAAAAAGGGGGTGATTACGAATACTGGTAAAAAGTCCAAATAAAGACATCAAAAATCACGCCACGACAAACCCAATAAAATTATATGGAACAGAACATAGGGTGTCCTGCTGACGTGATATCACGAATCAAACAAAGGAAAAACTTCACAACTATGCACACAGAGAAATACCCTTCCTGGATGACCTAGTAAAGAGGCAAGCAGATAACAGCATTTCTGTTATTATTTACAAGAAAGCAACTCACACTGACCAGTACCTCGATATTGCATCACATAATCTAGTCTCAGCCCATAATAGTGTCATCACCACTCTGTTAGGAAAAGTAAGGAGCGTTATTTCCAAACAAAATGACCTTAGAAAAGAAGAAAGACAACTTCAGAAGGTTCTCTTATCCAATGGATACAGAACCACCGGATTTAGTCATGACGAAGGTAAGGAACCTCTGAAACGTATGCCTGCCTTACGTGAACAACACCAGTGAGCACGTAAGACGAACCCTCCGGCAACAGAATATTCAATGCTCCTTCACTCCATCCACTTTAAGGGAGGTCATGTCAACAAAAAAATCCAGTCTCGCTTGAAGAGAGGAACAACGTAGTGTACAGACTACAATGTAAGGACTGTCCTTCCCCCTACATTTACGAATCAACGAACCGGTATATCTTCCTTCTAAACGTATACAAAGAGAGGGTGCAACATCCCTACAGTGGTATCGAGGTCTGCCATGAGCACTTCTACTGAGATTCTCATGGTCAGCTGGATGGCTTTTCTAATCTCTCCTCTCGTTGCCTACCCACAGTTAATATCCAGATTGTTATCAGCTGGGTCGGTGTTTGGGGGGTTTTGAGGGATGCTTCTGTTCAGGAGCTCTTCAAAGTGTTTTCCCCATCTGTTCAGTCGACTCTCGGTTCCCAGGATGGTGATTTTGTCCTTGTCCTCAACTGCTAATTCAGTCCTGCTATACGTCCTTTACAGTTTTACCGTAGGGGCATACAGGTGCTTCACGTTGTTCCTGGCTGCTGCCTACTCGGGTTCCTCAGCCAACTTATCGATGTACTTGCGATTGTCTGCTATTGTTGTCGTTTTGGGTTCCCTATTGGCTTCTTTGAAGTCCTTTTGTGCTTTGTCCTTTGCTGCTGATGCCAGGCTCTTGTTTACTGTACCCTTCTTGTACTTTCTCGCTTGGAGCTTGCACAGGGTGCATGTTGATATCCTTTTATTTTGTCTTTATCTTTTTATCTCGATTTGCTACCAGGTTGACTAAGTGTCACTTTATGTCAATTGTTCTCAAGAATGATCTCTTTTTCAACCAGTTCTTGTAACACTTGGTACTTGTTGGTGAGAAACAGTCTTGATTATTGTGGACGTTTCTGTGTGGGTAACTGCTGTCACTGCTGACCAGGCTGTCCGCTGCACAAAACTTTAAAAATCCCTCGCCACTGTCGTTCATATTTCCCAGTCCGCCTTATCCCATCACTTCCTCGAATCTGGTGTCTCCTTTTTTATCTTGGCCTTGGGGTCATCGGTGTGATAGTAAATGTCTCTCTCTGGGTACTTAGCTATAACGTTCTTCAGTCTATCACAGAACTGATCATTAGCTTCTTCATTGCTATTGTTGATCGAAGCATAGCGTTGAACATTGTTCAGTTTGTTCTTCTTGTGTTTTTTTGTGCTTTCCTATTTTATCAGAGTCAACTGTGCAGGTCCTTACAGTAGGAGTGCTGTGATTTCTGTGTTTGGAGCGTTTTCTTCTTCGTAAATGGAATGCAGCAATATCTCTCCAGGGACCAGTCCCCTTGATCCTGACTGTATTTAGCGGATCTTAAGGATTTCAAGTAGTGTGTAGTTGCAGATTTTCATGGGGCTACTTGATATGTTTTTGTTGCCTCCTACGTCGTCCTCACATTTCATATTCCAGCGTGGATGGCCATAGTCGATGGAAGAGAAGTCAACCACACAACTTCTGTTGACTCGCAGCTTTCAAGGCTCTTCCTCTCAATGAGGCCCCTTTTCCTGTCAAGGTAGTAGTCTTCTGGTTTGTATTTTATATTTCTGTTGCCAGCTATGGTTTTACGAGGTGTTGTTGCTAGTACCATGCCCAACCTTCTTTCTACAACCTTTCTATCTTATCCGAACTTGGGTTCGGCCATAGTTGAGTTTCAAGAGCATTATTGATCAACTATTGGTGTGAAACAGCCTATTAACAATCAACGTTATCCACTGCATTCACTATTAAGGCTTTTGATAGTATTTACCTTAATACTTTGTAAAAAGCCCTATTAAATTATGATATTTTCCAAACACTTTCCATCATCGTAATAAGCTTATTCTACCAAAAGTTTGAGCTCAGTGTTTTCCTTGAAGAATCTCTTAGATTGTTTTTAGTTAAATTTTTTTAAAAGGCAAGATTGGTTTCTATCTTCATTCTTCTCTAATTGTGATTGAATGCGTGTTACGATATACATCTGGAGATTCTCAGAAGGGTTTTAAATGAACCATGATAAATGATGATACAGCATTGCTTTTAATTGGGTTGGCAGATCTGGGACAGGAAACAACTTGATTAAATGAATTTGTCAAACAAACTAATATCAATCTCACAAAATCACAATCTATGTGCATCAATCCATTCGATGAACATTCCAAGGTTATCCATGGTTAACAAATAGGGTCAGTTTATTTGACGGGGAAGTCTGGTGGGTTTAAACAAGTCACAACTTTAGGCCATTATAACAGAATTCGCTGGGTACCCAATACCTTTACCAAACTAACTCAAATACGTAAATCAAAGAAATTAATCTCACATTCAAAAATTAGACTCTAAAACAGCAATATCAAATCAATATGTGTATGCAATGTCAAAAGATGGAGGGACATAAAATTCAAAATGAAGCTTGTGGAAATATATCACAGGTGTCTCCAAAGCACGTTTCCATTTTCTGGTGAACGAAAATTTAAACGATTATCTCTTAAGATAGCAATTTTATCCCAAAATGGGATATTATTGTTGCTAAAATCAAACAACATAGGCCTAATTGGCTCGACCAAATACAAAGGAATGGATAAATAAAATATCCCTAAAGTTGCTATCGAATATCAAACCAACCGATTAAAACAGAAATAAACTAAAGGTAAAAGTGGAAAGAACGCTTACGTCAGAGCTCGTTGCAAAAAAAAATAAATTCAACCGAGATAGAAGGTAGAGCTGGACGCAACTAAGTGAGGCCTTATGCGCCTCATAGAAATGAGAAAGTTACGTATTAAGCAAGAGAAAAGAAACATCAAGCAAGCAAAATTATACTTAATAAAAGCTCAGTTTTTTCCATAGTAGTTCTTTATTAAAAGAATATTTAATGTGATCTCGTTGTTCACTGTTACCAAACTGTTTTATTTTGTGTCACAGATCATTTTATTGCCTCCTTCATAATAGCTGTGACATTGCGTCAATTACATCCTCATAGAATAATATAATGCTAACTTCTCTTTGCATATTTCTTAGGCTAAAGCAGGATGTAATTGTGGTGCGTGGGTCGTCTTTCAGTGCCGGTCACAGGACACGTTTACTGATTTTATGAATACTAAGACCAACCCCTCATTTATCTTTTAGACAGAAGCATCCGACACACCTTAATGGATAATTTTCTACTCTACTTGTTGGCGAGTGAATATAATTTATTAGTGATTCTATGATAGGATTTTTGATGTATTTAAGTTTAAGCCTTTAAAAGCAGACATCAATTTTTTTTCTCTGTGCACAGCATATTTACTAATATGTTTACAACATTAATGATATTTCAGTTTGCGATAATTGTTTAGAACGAATGGCTTTTCACTTCTTAAAAATATTTGTGTTCTGTTCTTTCGCAATGTCAAGTTTGTGGATTTAGAAACCATTTTCAGATTTTTTTTCAGTAAGATGGTTAAGGAGGTTGGGTAAGAGGAATGTTGGGGTGTTTACTTCCTAACCTATAATGGTGTCGTATTAGCTTGTTGAAATTAATTCTGATTATTACCTACAGCTATTTTCTTATAAAAACAATACTTTTTTTATTAGACCGAAAAATTTCATTTCACATAGAATTGGTAGTGCAGGTAATCAATTGTGCTTATACTACAGTGTTAAGCTATCGATTTTGTGTATTTGGCTTAAATGAAGTTACAGGAAAATATAGTTGCAATTAGTTTTAGTTCAGTCCATGCCTAACAAACGTAATTTCCTAAAATTCGCTATTTATGCTTAACTGATCTCAAGTTTATTGCGTTGATTTATCCACTAAGACTGAAATATTCGCATTCCCTTTTACACAAGATATACAATATAATACAATCCATACAATTGGCTTCCCTTAAGCAAATGTTTCTTAATGTTTCTTAGTCCTGGTTCAATTGTCTCAAGTCAATTTTTGTTGCTTTTATAGCCCATGAGATTACCTGCACTGTAAGGCAAGTCCGCATGAATTCCACTTGACTTTCTTCTCTATGGTTTTGTTTAATGTTCAGGCTTCACAGCAAAAATACTATATACAAATACCATTTCTCTTGGCTACAGACCCTAAATAATAAAAATGGCACTTTCACATATAACTTTTAAGGCCCCTTGTCATAAAGTAGCACACGTCGCAATGCCATATTTTATTACAACAATCTTCTTACAATCAATATTGACAAGAAAGATTACATATTTATAAATGGGACCCTTGGCCCTAAAGAATCCTTACCAGTCCAACTGGTAAGGATTCTTTGGTGATTGTTTACGGATTGCTCATGTTAGCAGGGCGTATAATATTAGTAATATTTTTATATTGACAAACGCAGCCTGTATAAACTATACATGCTTTCACCCACTTGGGCGGTTATTCCTCAGGTTTTCATTTGTTTTCAGTGTAATGAAATACCCCTTGAAAAACCTTCTCTCTGCTTGAAAGTTTTTATGGTTTTGATGGATCAATCAAACCCCACTTGAACAGCATAACGTAGTTTATGTAAACTAAGAAGATTTTAGAATGAGTCATTATCATAGACCTTCGAAAACAACAGATCAAATTGTAAAAGTGACATCTACACTCCTCTTTTTTTAATTAATTTACAACCACAACAACGGGTGTTCCTTTCAAATCTAATTACGTAAAATCTCAAAGACATTTAAAGGGTGTTAAACAGTTACTGCTTTGCAGTCACAGTTATGCATGATAACAGCTGGCGAAGGTGAGGGTGACAACTAATAAGAGAAAATTGAGCAAAACAAGGA
This sequence comes from Morbakka virulenta, assembly GCA_003991215.1. Classification (NCBI taxonomy): domain Eukaryota; kingdom Metazoa; phylum Cnidaria; class Cubozoa; order Carybdeida; family Carukiidae; genus Morbakka; species Morbakka virulenta. Next base: position 3,868,840 of record RDPX01000026.1, read on the forward strand.
TTATACATTTTCAACTCGAGATGAAATTTTCAGCTTAAATTCAGATGTTAACAGCATTAATGAAAAAATGGACAATTTTTAGATTGGAAAGATCTTTAACCTACTCGCTGAGACTCGCTAAATAGGATGAGTGGGTCTGTTTTATAAATAACCTGGCAACAATAAAATCAATCATTTATCCTAGTGTTTTTTGTGCTTTTTTACTTTCACGATGAAAAATAAAACTTGTAGAAGAAAACCATTTGTGCGAAATAATACCGAGAGTAATAAAATTCCCGATTGAGTTAGTAGTAATCAAAGATGACTTACTGTACAAAAGTGTCTTATTTAAAGAAGTTTATTTTTTCAGTGTCATCGCAGTTTCTCCAAATTTCGAAAACTCTAAAGTATTCTTACATTTAATGGCCTAGTAATACATTCATGTCTTTGAAAAAGTTGTAAATTTATACATAGACTAGTAAGTGTGAACACATACACAAATCATGTCACCATTTATTTTTTCAGAGGTGGTGTATAGCTGTTATTATGTCAAGCTTTGCAATATTTTAGAATTTTAATAGTAAGGACATGGTATAATCTTTCCTTTCATTACACAACGGTGTTTGAAGGATTTACAAGAAAACAGGCTTTCGAATAGAGGAAGAACAAGAGAAGAGTACTCAGGTAGTGTTGGGTAGTCATAACATTGCACATAAGATTTTCTTATGTAAAAAAAGTAAAAAAAAAAAAGTAAGTACCTTACTATTAAAAGTAGACAAAATGGGAGTTAATTAATGTTAAAAGAAAAGTTTTATAGTTTTAATCAAGCTCTGGTAAGTGTTGTGGTTAAAGATAATCCAACCATTTGTAATTTTTCGTGTTTTGTTGTGTTGTTACAAGCTCTGTGCTATATTTACAATCCCTTGCATTCTTTCTTTAGTAAAGTAGCCAGTGAGAACAGATTCTTGTACATTAGTTCTTTCTCAATTTTGTATTATCATTCTTCGCCTTTCGTACACACACACACACACACACACACACATATATATATATATATATATATATATATATAGTCGAATGAAGTAATCTTGCGTAGTCAGAGTGCTCGATACCTAGCAGTACATGTATAAAATTGGAACTGAAGTTAAAAAAACTAGGACAACATACAGTAAATTGCACTGCAGAGCTGTTTCGAAGGAGCCCTGCTCCCTCTGCAAATGTGTACATGGTTTATTGAGCAACAAGTCTTGTATTGTGAATGACTTACATATTGGATAATTAGAAGTTATTTATTAAGTATAAATTTACACTGACGTGTGTGGTTTCTGAATCTAGATTTAAACTCATCGCCTGTAACACCTAAGTAGGTCTGTTTATCGTTTTCGCTTTCGACAGTAGCCTGGAAAACCATGTTTCTTGTTAAAGATTCGTTATTCAATGAGTAGTTGTCTTTGACACTGCAGTTGCAACAGGGCCTGCGACACCGAGGGGCCGCGAGGGCCATGGCCCCTCAATATTTTTCCAACTAATGAAATTTTTTTTAATCGTAATGAATGCTTGAATCCAGTTTTTAAAAGGATAATAAACAAACATATTTTCAACTCGATCTCCTATTGATTTCATCACTCTATTGACATTCTGTAAATATTATTTTATAATGAGTTCATTCCATCGAATTCACTACGTTTTATATTCGCATAATATTACGGCGTTCTAAACAGACCGTTCCAAATGGAACGCCCTGCATAATAGTTGGTGTTTCGGAAAAGTTTCTGTTCGCATTTCACTGGGGGACGCCAGGCATAGTAGCTATTGTTTGGGAAAAGTTTATATTTGCATTTCACTGTGGGTTCGGAGTTAGATGTTGAAGCAAGGGGAATGACAAAAAATATTAACAGTGAGAGAAAATGAGTACAAAGCGAGTGATATGTATTTTTAAACGAAGTAGTAAAAGACAAAACAAAGAAAGTAATGTACGAGGACAAGAAAAAGATAATGTGGAAGATGAAATAACATCCAGTCAAAGTGAAGAGCCATCGTCGTCAATAAAAACAGGTCAGAGTAGAACAAGAAGAAAATAGCGTTGAACAACAAATAAGTTATGATCAATTTCGACCACCTTCCAACTTCATTTTTTTAAAAACGAAGGCAGGTACTAGAACAGTTCCTGTCACCATCATTGGTTTGAACAATACCCATGGTTGCACTCCGACACAAAGTGAGTTAACGGATTTTTAAGTTTTTCTACATTGTTTTATTTTTATTACTTTTTTTTCTGATACCTTTGTAGCTTTTGGTGATAGTCTGAGTTTCAATTTCTTTTCTAATGTAAAAGATTTGATTACGTAGGGTTCTCAGGTCAAAATTTAAATGGGGCTAAATGGTCTTTATTTTCATTTTTTTATATCCGAAAAATAACTACAAACACATAAAACAGGGAACAAGGCTACACACACACATAGGCGGTTCTATCTGCTCCCAATAGGCTTTAATGCAAGGAGGACATAAAAACATAAATATAAAGACGAATGCTCTCAAAAGAACTGGAATTCAGCAAATAAAGTGGAGTCGGACCTAATACGTGTGAAGAGCAAGGAAGCTAAGTAAACGTAGAGAGCCTTCCAGTTGAATCAATAATTTTTTTAACGTTCCAAAGAATTTTACCATCTGCTTCATCAGATAAAGTTTGATCACCATATAGTAGCAATCGGACAAAATCCGTTTTTGGCACAAGTAGAAGATTTATGTTTGAATCAAAACATATATCTGGACATAAAATTTGAAGGTGATGATGAAAGAAACGGCAATGCCTAAAAAAATGAATAGTACTTTCAAGTTCTTTTAGTTCACCGCATGTGATTGCGGTGAACTAAACAACTTTATCTTGAAACTTGAAATCTTGAAATTTTATTATGAAACTTTATTTTCATTGCAATAGAAAGAGCTGATTCATGCGATTCCAACGCGGGGTAGATCATCAAATTTCGTTCAGTACTTGTAAAGTTATGATGGTTTAAAGGTCGAAAAATGAGCCAATTTTTCGCATTATTTTGTTTGGAAACTAGTATGGGAAAACATCCCACTCATCACGGCCAGATCAGCGTTCTTGAAAAACTGACATGACCCCCTGAATCTGACTACATTAGGAATTTGGAAATATATCGAACATATACACATTTGAACAAACATTGACAGACCATTCACTTGTCGCATACCGACAGACACTACCTGTACACTTGCACACACTAGCGAACATATGTTCATACACTTCCTTATCTCTGCATTTAATCAGTCCTCAGTGACAAATGACCCCATTTTCTCACAGTACTCTTTGAAATCTATTGAATAAGTCATATTTCTTTGTTTGACAAAGCTTGGAAGGTATCGATGAAAATTTGGAAGATATTGGGAGATAAACGAAGTGGGAATTTAACTTGGAGGGGATCCCTAGCAGATGCAAGGTAGATAGATGTGAATGAACCTCACTCAATTTAGTTCCAATGACTGTGGCTGACAAATGATGCCGCCATGACAGTTGCGGACTGAGAACCCTAGATTAGGTTTCTTTTCCAAGAAAATTGCCGGCCACACCATTGAAGGGTATTTACAATTTCTATTTTACGTTTAGAGACGATTCTGTATTTTGCCACTATTGCCGAACTCAAGAAGGTAAAGGTAATCTCTAAGATCCCGGAAAGAAAGAGGTAGATTACATCACCAAAGTCTTTTCAAGTTAGAAAGAGGCTCCGAAATGCTTTGCAGAGCACCAAGCCACTGCTTGTCACCGTATTACAGCTTCCTATCATTTAGTTATCCCAGAGTGCAAGGACATTGATGAAATTATTGACAAAAATAGCATGCATATAAAGGAAGCTAAACGCAAATATTTGTTGGGTGTCATCAAGTGTTTCAGAACGATTCTTGGTCTGAGGATATCTCGTTTAGCCTTCTGTTCATACTCAGAGAAATATTCTTGATGATTACAGACATATGGTTGCTTTCTCTGTGGAGATACAAGTGTGAGCTGTTTGGCTTTGTGTAGAGCTCGTAGATACCTTTCAGCGTGACGTCAAAAACAGTAACAATCTTTTTGTTGGCATCGATGGTTATTTTCTGAAGGTGCTGCAGGTTTTCCTTTTGCTTTTTTCTATTATCTGGGGGATTCTCGGGGAAGGTACGCAGACTATCGTCTCCAAGTTCACAAGTTTACGCACCTTCGAACGAACCTACAGTGACAAGAAATAGACTAGAAGATTGCTTGGCTTGCAGTATGATTTCTTTATTTATTGGGGAAAAGTGGATGGAATTGGCTGCATATTTAAGGTTTTGATGAGCTTTGATGAAATGGATGGGTAGAAATTAATAGCATCGAAGGTAATGAATGAATGGTTCTCTTTGTTCAGTATGCTGTTAAACCAGTCTAGTGTACCCTTTGTATTTTTTATTGTTTGACTTCAGTCGCTTGTATTATATAGATTTGTTTATGTTGTCAAGGTATGCTGGCTTATCTTCCTGATCTCCAATTTAGTTGGATTAATCGATCATCACGTAGGGTTGCTGATGAAGTTGGCTTGATGATATTTGAGCATAATAAGCTGTTCTTGTAAGCCAGTGATTCTGCTCTATCTTTTAAATGTAAGTTGTGTATGACAGAGCTTGCTTTTTTATTGATATAGAGTAAGGCACCAGGAGGCGATTTTTTGTAATCATTCTCAATGTTTTTTTTCAGAAGAGCTTTGTATTGGTGGGTGGTAGTTTGTAAAAGTTTGTGGTTTTGTCTGTCGAGTAGAGAAATCGCTTGTCGCATTGATGTTTTCTACATGTCTGGAAAGTGATGAGCCTGACGATGGGAGAAGTAACTCTCAAAATGTAGCTGAAAAAAAGGCAGGAAAACTCACGACATCATGAATATCCTACACCAATGGCTTCCACCGAGTCCAAAAAATGAAGAACTTTTTAGATAAGCTGGTTTTTCCGAAGTATAAAGATGTATATTTCATTTGCCTAATTTTGAAAAGGGATCGCCCGCATTCCTTTTCCATTGAAATTTAAGCCATTTTCAAGTATGACTTTTAAGGATGAGCATGGCTACCTACGCTTACAGTAAAAAGGGGCATATTTGCTTTTGTTTGTGATGCATTGTTGCGAAATATGCTAACGGTAAACTCGTGCTATTAATTCCTGAAAGTTAGTAGGATGTTGCTTAGTCCTGCCTCTTCACTTCCGAAGGAGGGAAAAGAACCATGTTACAGAACTGAATCAGATAGCGTCGGTAAGAGTAAGACGGATTGTTTCAAAAGTCTTCTCGCTTTTGTCTGTGCAAGGAAAATTAGCTCATGAGCTGCTAAATTAGTAAAATTTGAGAATTCATTAAGAATAATGGCTGGGCTCAAAATAAATCACAGTTTTTTAAACTTTATCTGAGTTTCCTTGAGGAAACAAGATAAGCATTACTTTCATGCTAAAAGTATGAGGTAAATTCAGCCAGCTTAGATTGGATTTCATTCCTTAATCTCGGTCACAAGAGAAGACTAATATCCTTCTTCTGTGTCTGGGGTATCCAATTGCCTTCGTCCTGCTCATTAATTCTTGAAAATATTTCTAATTCATCGATCTCATTGGGAACCCCACTAATTCATTTTAGAGATTTTATTTTGTCACTTCATTGCGGGAAGGGTAGCTGCAATACCCACAAAAATACCAATGGTGTATACCATCTATATCAAGTGCACTGTTTACATTTATACATTTTTACAAAGAATAAAAGCTCAAATGATCGTAGAACATAAATAGAAACAAAAGGTTATCGTTTTTGTCAGAATAGTTGTTACCAACAACATTAAGACCGTTTCCTTGAAAAAAATAACTCTGGCATCAAGAGGTAATTTTGCCTCCCAGCCGACACACACACACACACACACACACACACACACACACATATATATATATATATATATATATATATATATATATATATATATAAAGCTTTCGATTCGGTTATCCGTATTAAAGTGCTCAATACATAAATGCAGAGCGTAATATAAGATATGATAAGTTGGA
>RDPX01000026.1:3876413-3911874 GCA_003991215.1 Morbakka virulenta
TTCTCCCCCCCCCCCCCCCCCCACACACACACACTGATCGGTTGCGGCATATTTTGCTTTTTATTCATTAGATGTTTCAGCAAAAGACGCAACGGAAGTGGTACACAACTGACTGAAGACGATGGGGGTGGGGGGTGGGGGGGGATTAGAATGAGTAAAATATCAAGTGTAAAAAAATATATTAATTCACAAAATACATTAACGGAGGTATCTTAACGAGTCACCTCCATAGTCACTTTTGACACTTCAGTAATCACTTTCGCGCTGGTTTTTATTTTTCTTAATGACGTTTTTACATTATGCGCTTGTTAGAAAATATAGGAGGCCATTGTTTAAGCCAAAAAAATTCCTATTTTAAAAAGTAAGATACATTTTGTTTTAAAGAAAGGGATTTCAATTAAAGTGTTCTTCCAAATCTCTTTGAATACGAACCTGTTACAGAAAATCCCCCCGAGAGTTTGATTTTCAAGATACCTTACCTTGGGTCCTCCCATCCCGAGCAGGATATAGGGCAGCGAGACACTCTGCATCATTAATATTTAAAAGATGCCTATTCAAAATTTAAAATGCTGAAATATTCTATAAATTATTTGAAATAGTAACGAGGGTTAAAGTTTCTGTTTTTTGGTTTTTTTTCAGACTATTTTGGTTGTTAATCAACAAAACAGAGTAACAAGAATAATAAGGAGAGCACAAATTTCAGTAAAAGTGTAAAGGAAAATAAACACTAAGAAGATACGAACTAAAAAGGACAGAAAGGTTCCGAGTGACGTGGTTTTTCTTTCATATTTTTAATTCACCCCAAGGTGATGGAATAAAAAGGTATTTTGTTTTAAAAAGGGTTATATTGAAAGAAGAGGAACCATTTTACAGACAACTAAAAAAAAGAAAATGAAATGCAAAATTTAGAACTCTTAATATTTTTGACAAATATAAGAAAAAAATTTGGTCTTATTAGATATTCCCTGGTGTTGAGTTTTCCCTTTGCTCCATATCAAATTTGTGGGGGGGAATGTCACAGGATTTAATTTTTTTCTGCAATTTTCAATTACATTTTTTATATCAAAATAACCAGCAAAATTGTATTTAATTACTTTATATTCTATCTGTGCAGTCCAACCCCAAATATTGTCCTATTTTGAAGAAATTTTTGATATGGCTGTAGTTTTTCTAATCAACTGAAAGAGTTTTTTTGAAAAAAATTATTTAAGGGAACCAATTACAAATTCGTTTTGGAGACTAATATGAATTTCAGTTATTTCTTCTTCATCTTACAAGGTAATTAAAAATTTCTATTCTTTCTCACCAAGTTAAGTAATTACTCAAACATTCAGAACCTGAATAAATTCCTCTTTCACATTAAAAGCAATCGTTGTGTTCCTTTCCACAATCTGATGTCGGAAGTGTGATAGAACTGTTTCCGTAAATATGAGTGTCTCAAAATGATTGTTATTACTCATGGTAAGGTATATCCATGTTGTTGGTTTTGTCTAACGGTTTCATGTGTTACCGACAAGAAATAATAGGCACTTTAATATGCGCAGAACAATGTATACAGAATCTTTCATCAGCTTTAACCATCTCAAAGCGTCGGTATGTAGTTTTGTGCGAAAATACAAAAAGCTTTATGTCAGTAATTCGGCCTTTTAAATACACACTAATTCAAACATCTATCACTGATTTCCGTAGTTGCTCCTTTTCTTTCTTTCCCGTTACAGTTGTAATTGAGCCTGTATTTCCGGAAGTCGATTTGATTATGACTTCACAAAATCGTATCCTAGCTTTTCTCCACCTTTCCATGCCTTCTCAATCTTTCCGGTATGTCCTCTTGCTTTGCTGTACAATTAACAGAATGTCTGTTACGCAAATTGTTTTTCTCGAACCCCCATTGACAGGAATTCCTTATAGCCGCACCTCTATCATTTGTTTTTGTACAAATACAAGTTACCCTAAATTGCACTGACAGTAAAGATAATAACTGAGTGCAGATTCAGTGGTCCTAAAGTGAGCTCTTGAAAATTTTACCCTGGATGCCAATATGACTCCACTTCAAACATTTGCTTGGGTTATAGGAATCCTTATTCAAGGTACGTTTAAATTTTCTATTATAAAATATAACTAACGAGTATATAAATAAATAAACAAATGAATGTGGTAGCCACTTCTAAAGTTTTTTATTAGGGAGTGCTCTAGACTTAGTTTCATTAGTTTTTCCAATAGTGAGTTTCGATACAAGCGATCCCTCTGCTTTTGACTTACCGTAATTTGACAGCAAATATGAAGTGTAAACTTAATGTAAAGTAAAGTACTTCAAAAAATAAATACTAATCACAATAGAGAGCATTACTCCACTTAATGTTATCTGAGGTCATGAAGAGGATCATTTTACCCAAAGGAACTAAATACATTTCAAGTATTGACTGGTGTCATGTGAAAGCAAATGATGAAACGAGATCTTCTCAGAGTGTAAAGATTAACTGAAAGCTTTATAGACACATGGCATTATATGATTATAATATGAATATTATTATAGCATGACCTTGTATATTTTAAGGGGATGGCGAGGAACGTGTTATTTAAAGGGCATATTTTAGGGTTGTTTAAGAACCTCTTTGGCAGATTGTAAATAGTAGTTTGCAGACTGTAAACTGTATTATTACTTTTTGAAACAACTTACTTTTTTGTTATCAGACTTAATTACTAACAAAGCATGAAACCTCAAAAAAAAAATTAAAAAAAATTGGGAGGTAAAGAGAAGACTCTATGAATGAATGACAAAAGATGTTATGTCCACAACAAGGTTGTTATGACCTTTCTTTAGTCCCTATAGCGATATTTAGGTATAAATAATAAAAAGAAGCAGTAGTGTAATAATAATAACAACAGTGATAAAAGAATAAGAATAATAAGATAATAATAATAAAGCATGGTACGGTAAAATATATTTAGCTTGCTACTGATATATACTGCTTTATCTCTCAAAGCTCTTCTCCCATTACCAGGACATAAATGCCGTTACAACAAGTGATCCGAGGTACGAACATTAAAAGCCAAATTTACTAAGCTTAGAAATAAAAGAAATATGTAATCCCTTCCAACTATACTTGTTTCTGGAAATTTTTATAAAATAGACAATAAAATTGACATAACTAGATTTAATCCTTTTCTTTGTTTTTTTCGTCTTTCACTTGTCATTAAAATTCCAAATTTTTTTCTGTAGTAATAGTTGTAATGTTTAAGATAGCTAGTGAAATAGTATAAAAACCTGACTGTCTATAGTAATAATAGTTATAGCCTTGACAATGAGGAGACTCTCTTCAATTACACAGCCAAATCAAAACATTTTCCCCTGTTGACAGAAAATTTGCTCCTGATTTAATAGTGTAATTCTTATACCATCTGGTTTGATAAAAATAGTCTTTTTCACAGTAAAACTTGAACAAATCTGTATAATAACAAATAAAGAGTGGCAAATAACACCTCTTCACCCTTTGTTGACATTATGTATATATAATATGCTGTATTCAAAATTTTTTTACAATTTTTCACAATACAACTTATTGGAAATAAGATATTACAAATGAATACACAGAAAATTAAACTTTATGAAGAATAAAAAAAATATAATATTTTTACAACTTCATCGATGCACAAGATATTTTCTTTTGTCTCACGTATTAATGGCAATAAATATTAACACGTAAAACGGTTATTAAACTACTAAAAATATTACCAAACTTGAATATCCAGTAATACATGACACACAATATCTTACTAACTGGTAGATAATCTAATTTTCAATATTCCAGCTCTGAGCTACCTTACAATAAACTGTTCACTTTTTCTGGTCTCAATGTTAACATTGTCGGTAGTGGGTCTCATATTTACTCCAAATTCACTTGAATAATTCTTGTTGATAAACCGTTAATCCAACAATTCCTTTTTATTTTTAAGACCTCATTTCGAACAACGAATAACTGAAACCAAATTGACAGAATTCATAGGTACGATTATTCAAGATCTGGGCTTTTCTGAGTAAGGTGCTTGTTCTAATAGATATCTACAGCCAGGCTGTCCTTTGCAGAATTACTTCGCATCGCATTCATGAGTCCATAGCTACGAACACTTTAACTGCTCCTTAATTTATGTTATGTATGTCTACTGGGAGGCAGGGCAGTATTGGTTATAAAGGGGGCTAATTAATTGCTTTTTTGTATCAGTTTGAAAACTCAAAAATATAACAAGCAAGCTCTTCGTCTACAAAAAGTTCAGTTCCATTATCTCTTAAAATATTTTAGTACTAAAAGTTTTCAAAAGTTTCTTGACACTTATTTTCTACCATTTTCTACCTGTTAACAAGAAATTTTGATAGTATTGCTGTACAGACGTTTTTAAAGATAACCGCATAGTGATAAAGTTGCTTGATGATTTTATTTAACTTCAATTATTCCTTTAACAGAAGGTAAGGCTACAATTCTAAGCTTCTTACATAGTGCGTTCGGATACGTAAGAAATATGTCTCTTAGTGTGAGAAATATCACAGAATTTATTCATATCTTCCTAGATATATATACTATAGAAACGTTTTAAGCATTGGTTTAATTCCAATTCATTCGAGCCTTAACCTTTTTTATGTTATTCTATGCCTAAAAAACTCCAACGTCTGCAATATTATTTTACCGGCATACTGTCGTTAAGAATTTACCCAGAAAATAAGGCAATAAAGTTACAACTACCAAAAGTAGAAATAATCAATGAGTAGGTGTCGGAAATCCTGATTTTGTTAGATTTCACATCCTTCTTTCTCCTTTATTGCTTAATTCAGCTAATCTTCAACCACGTTAACAGTAGCAAAAACCATAGTTAATGTGCTCCACAAAGCTTAGACTCTCAAAGAGGGGATGGTTAAAGTTAAAGTATTTCATGAAGTGGTTGGGTGCTTCCAGTTGAATGTGAGCTGACTTTAAGTTCATCCATTCAGATGAGGTCCAAATTCTTGCAGGGCATTAAATCTAAATACTTTATTTTTTAGACTAAATATTAAAAACCATAATATTATGGGGCTCTCCTTTGATTCATAAATATAGCATATATTACAAGACATGGCTAAGTTCCTTTCGCATATTGTACGACAAGTTATAATTCTTCCTTATCGCTCTCGTTTTTCTTTACAAAATCGTAATTTAAGAGTGCAAAGCTTATTACAATCACTGAATAATTCATTGACACAGGTAACCACTTTGATGGTATTCTCTTGATGAAATTTACTTTTTCAGACAAAGTAAGCCTAAAAATTTATTATTGTGGCAGACCTAAGACAGGCAAGTTGTTGACAAAGGCTTAATACCCATTTACATAGTTCAACCACCAGACTAAAACTAAACAGTAGCTGTCAAAAGAATTCTTATTTTTCATTACCGAACAACCATTGGTTACGTTATAGGGAGGACTTGGGGAACGGATGGAGAAAGAAAATTTTTATTGCAGTTTTTTACCAAACAAAATATAAGTAATTGTTAGACAAGAGACATCTTGATAAGAGATCTGTTTAGTCCCTTGAACGAAATATTCTCCTGCGTTTACATTAGTAAATTGATTTAAATCAGACAAGATAAAATTTTAATCCCTGAAATTTTTAACCCCTGAATATTTCCAGTACCAAAATATTTCTAGTGGATCAAAAAGTTTACAATTTGGGCCAGCCAAACTCTTATTAACTTTAAAACAATATTAAATGACGTATGTTAAAATTGCTGTCAACCCACTTTGTAATAATATCCTTTTCCAACACTTCTAGAAATCTTACAAGATATTAAACTAGGGGTTGTCACTTTTCAATATTCTTGAGCCTGGGGTGTCGAATTTTTCCTGAACTTATTAAACACGATTTTCTTATTTTATGTTATTGGTTTTGTTCTAGGTGTTGGTGCAGATTACCAATTGAAACTTTTNCCATTGGAGAAAGAAAATTTCTATTGTAGTTTTTTACCAAACGAAATATAAGTAATTGTTAGACAAGAGACATCTTGATAAGAGATCTGTTTAGTCCCTTGAACGAAATATTCTCCTGCGTTTACATTAGTAAATTGATTTAAATCAGACAAGATAAAATTTTAATCCCTGAAATTTTTAACCCCTGAATATTTCCAGTACCAAAATATTTCTAGTGGATCAAAAAGTTTACAATTTGGGCCAGCCAAACTCTTATTAACTTTAAAACAATATTAAATGACGTATATTAAAATTGTTGTCAACCCACTTTGTAATAATATCCTTTTCCAACACTTCTAGAAATCTTACAAGATATTAAACTAGGGGTTGTCACTTTTCAATATTCTTGAGCCTAGGGTGTCGAATTTTTCCTGAACTTATTAAACACGATTTTCTTATTTTATGTTATTGGTTTTGTTCTAGGTGTTGGTGCAGATTACCAATTGAAACTTTTTGATGCTCTTGGTCTCAATCAGACTTCCGTTGAGAACTTCCCTGGGATAGAATTAGCATATGGACCAACAAAATCGGAATCCTCGTTCAGATTTGGAACAAGAACAAGTGACCTTAAAATCAATCATGAGAATACAAAATCTGCCATTGACAAAATGAACAGATATGACGATGTAACACTAGCTTTCACCTTCAAATTGCAGAAAACCGCAAAGAGAAAAACTGGCACATTGATGACTGTTTCATCACCAAACACACTAAGAAAGTATCTTAGTCTCACATTGACTTTATCTGATTCGTATGTGACAGACGCAGAAGGAATGAATCCAAGGTAAAACGAAATTTGAGACGTAATGACTTCTTTTTTTCAGAAGCTACGATTTTTTGCTTACTTTCCCTTCAGTGTATTACAGATCCTTTCGTTCTCGTGTGTCAACTATTAACGTTTAGTGGTTTCCCTTGATACTCGTCAGTCTTCTTCTTTGTCCTTTACTCCTTCGGGATGCAAAGTTTGGCTTCCGGACCGAATAAATTATGTTTATAAGTGTGTAATAAAAATCCTATTAGACATTATCATATATTTTGATCTTTCGTGGTATTTTTAAACTATGTTGATTTTTTTTAAATTTGATTTTTTTTAAAACTGAAATATAAGAAAATTAGTAGGAAGGAGGACCAAGGTATAAGACTCTTGGAAAAAACAACTTATTTCTCTCTTGTTCATTATTTAGTCACCTCTTTCGCATCAGTCAATGGTTTGTCGAGTTTCAAATATAAATCAAAATATTATTTTTCAAGCATGTTGCATGCCATATTGAATCTATAACCTTGGGTCTATAATATTGGAACATAATATAAACCGTATATTTGTAGAAATACTATTAACCTGTTACTTGTAGTCCATACCAAATAAATATTAATTGCATAACAAAATTACATTACTTTTTGCCATTTGCTACCAGTGCACGCTTCTCAATATTTCACATCCCAAGCAACTTATATAATTACAACAAAAGTGATAACACTTAAATATATTTAAAATTTTCACAAGACTACCACCACTGAAGGCTTACAATAATAGTCACTGGTGTTATTTTATAACTGGTAGGACTGATCGTATAAATACTAGCATTTTAATGATGACTTTATTAACTTTTTTTCTTCAGAAGACAATTTTCAGCTGTTCTTCGACTTGACTATGACTCCAACGGACTTGCTGTCACTGAAAATATCACCTTGGGAAGAAATTCAACGATGAGATATTGGGTAAAAGGAATGTTTCGATTGAAGAATAAGAGATTTGTCACAGTGTATGTTAATTGCAAACCAATTGTTCAACAACAGCTGAAATATCCAGTATCTAATATCCCTGGTGACGCTGAGCTACGAATAACGCAAAGTTGTGAGGCAAGCATATGGACAGGGAATCTTGAAATTACCAAGAGATTACTGGTAAGAGTCTCTTATATTCTGCCAGAAAATTTGAACTGGTGTAGGAGTAACCCTTTGATAACAGCTAATACCCGTGACAATTTTAAATAAGGGGTGCGTGATTCACATAAAAGTAAAGAAAATGCAAGATCTTACCTTCCATAGGTAAGATCTTGCCTTTGCTTGATATGGTAGGTAAGACCTACCACATCAAGCATCTTTCAATTCTTGTTTTAACAAGTGAGTGAAAAAGCCTTTTCGACCAATGTGTTGTTATATCACTTTTTTTAAATGGTGCGTCATTTTTTTTCTTTCTCGTTATTGGTATATTTTCAGTTTTTAGTCTTTTCTTTGTTGAGACCAAAACTAAACTAAACTATGGTCCTGAGGCTTAAATACAGTCCAGTAATTTCTCAGATTATAGATAGAGCTTTCTTTAGGGTATGTGATGTACCTAGTAAAACTATCTTCTGGATGTTGATAATAACGATATCATCATTATTACTATCATTATTATCATTACTATTATTAAGTGGTCAAGCAACGCATATTATTGAAGTAACGCTGGATATTAAATAGAACATACGTTTACAAAACAGGTTTTCTCTCAAAGTTAAATCTTAAGAAAGTATAGTAAACACAGAACATCAAGACAGATCTCGTTTACATAGTTCTCCAGCAACTTTCTCAATGTTATTGTTGATTCCAATTTACAAGTTTTATGTAATGTTGGGAAATATAGATTCATACTTATCTGACGAAACTCTTCATCCTTTACTAGTTTTCAATCCAGTTCAAGTAATGTCCCTTTATCGATCCCTTTCTAGTGTAAAAATATCTCAGTTCACTTTTTTCAAAATTCACAACAAGCCTGGAATGCTGATATAGGTTTCAAAAGGATTGCTCAAAGAGTTTGGTGAACAATCTGTTACCAATCTGCATTAAGAGTTAATAAAGAATTGCCATTGTTACATTTACTATCAAAACATCAATGAAAATTCAGCTCATTTTTACATAACGAATTATTTTAACTCAGTTAATTATTACACTGAGTAAGATGCAAACATCTGGTGCAAATATATGCAGGAAAGTCCAAAGAAATAATGGGTTGTGGTAAACGAATGAATCCTTTTGAGAAAAAAAACACCCTTAAAATTAGAATTACATCCAACTGAATAAAATACTTTTATGACTAAATGCATTGGTATTTTAACAACAGTGGATCTGAATATTTTAGAAGTGTAATAGGAAATGGAATCTGGCCTGTAGAAAGATGTAGAGACCTGAAATCTGTTTCCTGGTATTTACCAGCTACGACTCTGTTTCTTTCTTTATTATGTAAGTAATAAGATGAAATATTTCTCAGGCAGTTTCTATTTAGCTTTGTTTTCACTATTATGTTGCAAACGTATTTGTTTGTATGAAAACTAATGCACTCTAATATACACTTCAAAATTAAATAACATTTAAATCCATATTGTTGCTCCTTTTAAAGATTTACCTTTATTTTATAAGAATCCTATACCTTACTAACGAGCTTTTTCTTTGTTTTAGGCATCCGTCAGCCGTGCTGAGCTTTTGTTTGGTTCAAATTCATTTTTAACATATAGTCAGTGTAGTAATATTCAAAGTGGTAAGTTCTTGAAGTTATTTACTCTAGAGTGAAAATTAATGTATTTGTATGGCATTTTAGTAATAAATAGACCTCCATTGATTCTTTTATAAAGGCACTAGGTACTACTAATTAACTATTAGACAGAAACCCGCAACTGTGTATTTTACTACATGCTAGAGAAGGCAGTTTTATTTGTACTGATAAAACAGGGTCTCACGTACTTAATAGAAGAAACCTATGTATTTTCAAATATGATGAATAAGGTTGTACATTATCTAAATTTACCTCCTTTGTGTTACAAACGTAAGAAGATCAAGCTTTGGTGTCATTTGTCAACATAAATTTTTGGTATGAAAACTCTAGTTAGACATACCGCTCCAAAGGTGTTACAATGACCCAAATATAGTGCTAATTTCTGACGTAAACGTAAAAATACTAGAGCTCTAGGTGCATTTTTGAATAAAAAATCAGTCTTATAAATAGATAAAATCAAAACATTAATAAAGGTAAAATATTTTCTTTCCATCTTCCGAGAGATTTCTGCAGCACTCGCAGTTTATTTAAATCTAGACATATAGTGCCTGGTTAGCTTTCACCTCGTCTTTTTCATCAATCCATTCAAAAGTGCACCCAACCCACCGACAACAGCACTTGACGACGATAACAACAGACAGGCAGACAGACAATTAGGTGCATAGAGTTCCTGGGTGTAAAACACTACAGATGATTTAACTCTTTCTTTCTTGTTTCAAGTAAAGGATGAAGTTCAATAGGACTTTTGTCATTAAATAGGGAACATTAATTCAAGGAGAAAAATACATATCTATTTTTCATCTATGAAACAGGGGTGTGTTTCAGATATTGTGGATTAAAGGAATATTGACGTTGTTACTGAATGTATACATATTTCTTTACCATCGATAGTGTCAGAACAAATTTAAAGAAAACGAATAAAGAATATAATAGAATAAAGAAAACCACATACAATACCCTTAGGTATGTGTTGCTCAACAATTCTTGTCAAAATTTATCATTTTACCACACCCCTACAGTATTTCAAAGACTTCTTCTTCTTGTATCATTGCATGTTCATGTCGTAGACGAAATATGACCTTATCTTCTTCCAAGAGTCTCTGTTCCTCGCTAGTCTACCAAACTCTTCCTCTTTTCATTCTTGGGCTCTCTTTTTTATCAATTCCAGCATCACAGGTCACATGTCGCTCACCGCATTCATTGTTTTCTTCTAGTCCAAATGACCCAACTGTCCCCCCGTCTTTCTCTTTGCCAGCCTTTGCATTGAAGTCAATTAACACGAATTTAATATCCTCTGACTTGCACTGCCGCATCGCTTCGTCCCATCCCTCAGAGAAGCTGTCAATTTCTTCGTCGTTACTGTCGCATGTGGAAGCATTGCATCGGATGGGTACTGTGTAAACGGCCTATTTCAAAAATCACACAGTCTATATGTTCTGAATAAGTAGCCTGGTACTTCAGTATTTGATACGTTTTATTGCAATATACGTGTACTTTTGGTCTCACTGTGATTCGGAAAGACGCGATTGAAAAAACATTTGATCTAGAACATTGTGTTTAACCAATCATTGGCGAAGATCCATAGAATACTTGCATTACCGTTACAAAACAGTGACAGAAAAACTATAAAGAAACATACTGATCATTTTAACAAGACGCTTTTAGTTTACTGACCAACTTTTCTCAAGTTATTAATTTGGAGTGTGTTATCTTGAATATCATCTTGTGTGTTCTCTTGTCAAAAATTATATTTTCATTTTTATTTTGAACTTTACAACTTTGAACTATTGATGATATTCATTGTTTCTAAAATTACTATGGGAATATGTTGATAAAGCTTTAAAGGTTCGGTCCACTTTGACTAAGAACTGTTTGATCTTGCAAAAATATAAAAGAAAAGTACTCAGCTTACTTCTATAAGAACAGTATAATGTTTGCTCCTTTACTGCAAAAGCAGATGTTTTCCACCCACGTCTTTGTTGTTGTGCTTAGCTTAAATGTAAAATAATAGAAGTAATACTCCTTTTTGCTGTCACTAACAAGCAGCTTACCTTGTCATAAACACCCCACGTTTCACATTCACTTTTAATTGTGTAGTTGTACATACTTGTAACGTTTGAAGAAGGATATTATTTCGTCCCATGACCAACTGAACTGTAAAGCCACAAGTTAACGATGTGAACTTTCAACTTATTTTCAGTTTAACTGCTTTACTGTTGTTTCTGTGCTTCAAGAGTAGTTTGAACTTGAAATGGTTCCTTTTCCACATTTGGGTTTAAGTAATATTTTTTTGGTCTTCCAATTTGAAAAAGGCATTTTGTTTCTCTTACTGCTAATAATCTTGTTATGGTCCTACCTCGGCTGAGAAGATAGATTCATTATTAACTGTGAACTATGCAAATTACGGAAAGTAGAATTTCAGAATAAAAAGTGCAGTTTTAAAGAACATTAAGGATAAAGCTTAGCTAATCCCTTTTTTCGTACATTTGGATACTCAATACTCAAAGCCATTTTAGCTGAGCCAGCGGTGGAAAACTAACAGACAAAAAATCCTTTCTTAAGCCCACGTTAAATGTTCCAGTTCCTGAGTTTTATAACTCTACCTAATCAGTGCACAACTTTGCATCAAACCGCCTTTGTGTTTTTATACTTTAGTTTAATTTGATATTTAAAATGCTAAAAAATGGGATTTAAACTGTTCTTTTTTATTTCTCATGCAGCAATTAAACAGGAAGATGGAGAGAAAAGTGCAGAAAGTTTAAAATTTCATATGGTAAGTTTTTTCTCTCCAAGGATACATTTTTGAAAATTCCAGTTGATTTTCTTCCTGAAAATGCACAAGTGCGGTCTTTATGGTTAGTGCCCACATAGGGCTGACAGGGGCTTTTTATCTGTAGCACCGGAAAAGTAGAGAATTAGAAACTCAATACCAGATATTATTTGATATGTATTGTTGCTAGATAGTGGACATGAAGAAAAACAAATCTTGTAATGCATTGTAAAAAGAGAAAACCATTGGTAATTGTGGTCAGATATTTTATAGCAAGAAATTACTAAGAGCTTTGTTCAATATGCAATAAATGAATAATTCCAGTTTTATTCTTATTGTCATTTTCTTTCCTCAAATTTTAAGTTTTATTTTCAATGGTAATGTATATCATTAGAATATTTCATCATTCAACAAATATCAGTTTCTGTTGATGTTGTTGGAGGATCAAAGTAAAATAATAATCAGGAGATAGACACATTGTAAAAAGATTGTCAGCACTTTTAAAGGCATTCTTTTCCTAAAAAGATACGTTTAAAGATTCTCATTTGAAGATACAGGCTGCGAGATATTTGCTGTTATCAGAGATCTTATAGAAAATGAAAAATAACATATAGATCACGCAATGTACTAGCCCATTATTAAAGGTTTGCTTTATTAAAATACTGTCATGCTTATTTCTCTTTAAAGAACCATCACATTTGTTTACTGCACCTGAGTTTCAAATAAAACATTATTAGTTTGTTCTTTTCAATTAAATAATTTTTCGAGCAAAGTTGGCTAATCACTGCATTTTGTAGTTTGGATATAACTGGAAGTTTAGCAAAAGTAACAGTAAAAAAGAACCTTTTGTACTTAAGAGAATTAGAACTATAAATCTCCTAGGTAACTAAATTTTAAAGGGGTATTTTTTATTTACAATCAGTTCTTCATATGCAGGAGTTATCATCTGTATCTTGATGTAGAAAAATAAGCTTTCTTTTCACTAATCTTAGATTTCTCCTCCATATTTTATCATTTCTGGATGAAATCTGTGTAAAAATATGAAATTGATTATGAAATAGGAATATGACAAACGTTTTCAAAATGTTTCACAATACGGTTTAACTTATTCATTTACCAGGATTATCCTCTTAGAGATGTAGACCTTTGAAAATTTCAGAAAAGTTAAACATAGAAAATAGTTCTTTCTTTTCTTTTCATTGAAAAATATCCTATTAAACATTTTACCCATCCATACTCGGGGGATTATTTAAGGGACATATTTTATTGAATAAAGAAATGCGTTTTTCATGTTTGTAGATCACTTGTAGAAAGAAGAGACGAGGTCCAATGATTTTTATTGATTGTGAATAGGTTCTGTAGTAGTTCCTACAGTGTAGAACGTTATGGATTATCACCTATTGTTTTTCAAATATTCATGTAATTCTTTGCTTCAGCTTTTAGTTTTCTTTTTTCTTTTTTGGAGCTTAAATAGTTTAGTATATTTTGTCACTATGGTAACTGCTTTTTGGTTTTTAAATGGTGTAATTGGAAGCCGCTTTTTTTCTGGTTTTTCTGTTGAACTTCCATGTGATATAATCAAATAACTGACTGTTTTTCTGAATTCTTACTTTCTTGGTAGAGTGGCAGCCCTTCTTGTTCACATGGAGGCAGCACTTATTCCAATGGAGAAGTTTTTTACCTCAGTTCCGACCCTTGCCAAAGATGTGTATGCCATGTAAGAAATAGTATGCATTTGTTATTTTTAATTAATGTTTAATTGGCTTGGACAGACATAGAAATCTGTAGAATTTTTATCACAGCAGTTGAGTGTAAAAATTAATAATCATCAAAACTAAAGATTCACACAAAACTATACGTCTAAATTATAAGGGACACCATGTTTACCTCCATTTTTATTCGTATTAACTTAACATTGTTTTAAATAACCCACGTGTTTGCTCTTCTATGTATACGGAAGAGTATGTAATACAATCCTTCAAACATTTACTTTCTCTTTTATCTTTTTTTGGTCCAGCGCAAGTTGACATTTCCACTTTTTTTAAAAAAAAAACATAACAGGATTCCAAAAAGCAAAAATGATTGAACTTAAATAACAAGAAATATCTTTCAAGCTCCATAGCACCAGCGAAAACTCTTTTGTTGAAGGTACTTCCTTGTTTGAACTTCAGGTTTGTTCTCATACACAGATCTTGGGAAAAATCTAACATTATGATAGGGGTTTTTTTAAAACTCTATATTCTTTTAACAGTTAATGCTGGCAATTACAATTAAAATCTAAAAATTAAGAAATCACTTTTTATACTCTTAAGTACCAAACACACAAAAATAATTGCGACTAAATTGTAATAGACTAATGAAAATTGGCTGAAAGTTCTGAAACGTGTATTTTCTTTATAACATAACTACAGTATTGCAATAATTTTCAGGTCACCTCGACCAGTTCCTAAGAAATGTGACCTAAAATGACCAATTTTCTAAGGAATCCATTTTTTCTTAGCTGTATTTTTGCTTGTTTACAGTTATCAAGCATATCATAAAAAATAAAGCTTGCAAAAATGTTCTTGCTTTGGAGGTAGTTTTTTTAATCCTGTATACTGACCACCTTTTTTAACAGTCTCCATTTTCAAGGGCTACTTATAATTTCTCCCAAGACATATTTAGTAAGAAAGGCCTTGTGGTGCCTGTTTAAAGTCGTCCTGAAGTACTAGAATACCTACATATTAGAGTTAATAACAATTTGAGGTTTTATTCGTTCTTTTTCATTTCTAAATTAATCATCCAGCTTTTTGTCAAGAATAGACATTCGCTCAAAAATAGACAAAAATATTAACTAAGACAAAAATCACAGTACGAAGCCTATTTTACACTTTTATATTTTACATTTTTAATCCTATTTGTATCCCAACTTTGATATACCAATGCACTATAAAAATATTTTCATTTGTTGTCCAAGTTTCAAAATGTGTTTTTCAATGTGATCTTAGTATAACTACCATACAATCGGGTAAAGATATTTGACATAAAAATTACCGATAGGTAACTTTAACAATTTTTCTTTACCTACAGTTTTTACAGTATATCACATTTCACAGAGGTACAACGTTTAAGTAAATGTGCTCACTGCTACCTTCCTTAAATCTCTTTTTAAAGCAACATTATAAACTCTATTTTTTCTATGATCTATATTTTCTTGTGCATTGTATAAACGTAGAATTTATTTTTATTTAGGCAAAGTAATGGAAATTATGCAACTTTTTTTTCAAAGTCAATGGAGGAACTTACTTCGAAACATGTCTGATCTCTTTTTACCTTTTACAGTAACAAATTCCTCATTTGTCTATTGTAGTATTACACCATCATTATCGACTTTATTACTTTTGGTATCATTAAGTCATTAATGTTGCTATACGATGTAACTTTTTTATATGGCTAATATCTCTTTCATTGATTTTCTTTCGATAAGTATACAAAAGAAAATGTTGTTAGAACATAACTGCAGTTGTAGACAACACTTTGAAACACTAACGTTAATCAGTAAGAAGCTATATTTTAATTAGGATTTCATCCTCCCTCTTCCCTTGTCACAAAACTACTTGTTCCCTGTTTTTCTTAAAGTTATTGAGGAGTCAATGTTGATAATTCATTTGCGCAAGCTAATAGTTTCAAACTGGTGTAAGGAGACTTTACTATACATTCTTTTAAAAGAACAGAATAGATGGAAATTAAGAATTTTTTTCTAATGGTTTTTAATTCTCTGTTACGTATATACTTTGTGATATGATGACAGCATTACGATCTCATTGAACTACCATGAAGAACAACAAGAAATGCCTTCATTGCAGAGTGCTTCATTATTTAAATGGACAGCGTGGACTTTGCGGAGAACATTTTTATGTCAGCATGGTGGTGTTGTGTTCGTTTTCATAAAGTTTAGGAAGTCATTCTATGACTTTTCGTAATGTAGGGAAAGCTTAATTTTTTAGTGGAATTTANGACCTAAAATGACCAATTTTCTAAGGAATCCATTTTTTCTTAGCTGTATTTTTGCTTGTTTACAGTTATCAAGCATATCATAAAAAATAAAGCTTGCAAAAATGTTCTTGCTTTGGAGGTAGTTTTTTTAATCCTGTATACTGACCACCTTTTTTAATAGTCTCCATTTTCAAGGGCTACGTTTAATTTCTCCCAAGACATATTTAGTAAGAAACTGTTGGTAGCATAATAATATGGTCATTTATTTAAGGCCTTGTGGTGCCTGTTTAAAGTCGTCCTGAAGTACTAGAATACCTACATATTAGAGTTAATAACAATTTGAGGTTTTATTCGTTCTTTTTCATTTCTAAATTAATCATCCAGCTTTTTGTCAAGAATAGACATTCGCTCAAAAATAGACAAAAATATTAACTAAGACAAAAATCACAGTACGAAGCCTATTTTACACTTTTATATTTTACATTTTTAATCCTATTTGTATCCCAACTTTGATATACCAATGCACTCTAAAAATATTTTCATTTGTTGTCCAAGTTTCAAAATGTGTTTTTCAATGTGATCTTAGTATAACTACCATACAATCGGGTAAAGATATTTGACATAAAAATTACCGATAGGTAACTTTAACAATTTTTCTTTACCTACAGTTTTTACAGTATATCACATTTCACAGAGGTACAACGTTTAAGTAAATGTGCTCACTGCTACCTTCCTTAAATCTCTTTTTAAAGCAACATTATAAACTCTATTTTTTCTATGATCTATATTTTCTTGTGCATTGTATAAACGTAGAATTTATTTTTATTTAGGCAAAGTAATGGAAATTATGCAACTTTTTTTTCAAAGTCAATGGAGGAACTTACTTCGAAACATGTCTGATCTCTTTTTACCTTTTACAGTAACAAATTCCTCATTTGTCTATTGTAGTATTACACCATCATTATCGACTTTATTACTTTTGGTATCATTAAGTCATTAATGTTGCTATACGATGTAACTTTTTTATATGGCTAATATCTCTTTCATTGATTTTCTTTCGATAAGTATACAAAAGAAAATGTTGTTAGAACATAACTGCAGTTGTAGACAACACTTTGAAACACTAACGTTAATCAGTAAGAAGCTATATTTTAATTAGGATTTCATCCTCCCTCTTCCCTTGTCACAAAACTACTTGTTCCCTGTTTTTCTTAAAGTTATTGAGGAGTCAATGTTGATAATTCATTTGCGCAAGCTAATAGTTTCAAACTGGTGTAAGGAGACTTTACTATACATTCTTTTAAAAGAACAGAATAGATGGAAATTAAGAATTTTTTTCTAATGGTTTTTAATTCTCTGTTACGTATATACTTTGTGATATGATGAAAGCATTACGATCTCATTGAACTACCATGAAGAACAACAAGAAATACCTTCATTGCAAAAAATGCAGAGTGCTTCATTATTTAAATGGACAGCGTGGACTTTGCGTTTTTTATGTCAGCATGGTGGTGTGGTGTTCGTTTTCATAAAGTTTAGGAAGTCATTCTATGACTTTTGGTAATGTAGGGAAAGCTTAATTTTTTAGTGAATTTATTGTTTTTTCTACTTTCTCTGACTTATTTAAAGCCTCTGTCAATGGTTAATAACCTGTAGGCAATAAACAGTTATTTCTCTCGTCCACGGTATTCATGGTATATGTTTATATAAGACAAGATTTAAAGTGATATTTTGTTCTGAAATTCATTTTCTGTAAAAGTATTCTATTTCATCGTTTAAAATGAGTTCTCATTTTTCAATCACTTTCCTCAACGTTCTATTTCAACAGCAAAACAGCAGAGTTACCTGCTCAAAAATAGTATGCCCAAAATTAACATGCCGATATGGAACTTACGATGGAGCAGGATGTTGTCCAATTTGCAGAGGTGAGTCAAATAATTGTACTTTAACATCTATTGAATAGAATGGTAATTGGTATAAGGAAGCATTTTAGTTTTTATATCAGTAATCATTGAGATAAAATGCTACAAAGAGGCTTCCCAATGTTGCAAAACTTATTTTGCTTTACCCTTGATTCCTATTTCAAAGGCTCAGTACTAATAAGCTGACTGTTTGAAGCCTAGAAAGAACACTCTGCTAAATAGAGGAAGCTTCATGCCTTTTTGCCTTCCTTCAAGACTAAATGTGTACCACAGAAAGAAGAAAAATTTTAACGGGCATATGAAAAGTTTATTGAAACTACCATTTGAATGGAAATTCTTTTTTTTTTGTTCTAGTAGTTTGACGAGAAAAAGCTTTGAAAATCGCAAAACTTAAGACTTAAACTACAAAAGAAGGAATTCTATAACTGACAAATTATGTTTGTTGAAATATTCAGGACAGTTATTTTACTTTGGTTCCCCATAGATGAACAATCAAAAGTTTTTGACGCAACGCGAATGACACTGTGAAAGTACAAAAATAAGAAGTCGGTTTCGTAAACGCAAGTTACATATCAACATTAAACTTATTTTCATTAAACTAAAATTATCAACAAGCCATTGTGATCAAAGAACCCATGATGGAGGCCTGTCTAAAAATGCAGTTCAAAAAAAATCACGATTTGCCTAAGCAAAGAGCAGTCTTTTCTAAGCCAGTTGAACTGTTCCAGTTAATCCTTCTTTGTCTTTTACTTCTCTGCTTAGTTTATATTTTTTATTCTCTTCTAAATATTATACTTACTATACATTCATTTGTTTTCTGTCAAACTTGGATAGTGGGTGAGAAAACACAGCAAAAAGAAAAGTCTAAGTACAATAAAAATGTAAACTTTGTTAACAAATCTATCAACAAAGTGTAAAAAGGATGCAGTCAACAAACTTATATCATTAAATCGAGAAAAATCTCTGTAAAAACATTTGTAGAGCTTAAGATTACGACCAAAATGTAGATGAGCCTGGTCAGGTAATTAAAAACAAGTGTTCCGCTACAAGCAGTTTTACTGACAATGTTTTACTTGCTTTCATTTATATATTTTTGGAGACTTCAAATTTAACATTAAAAAAATATCCCTTGACTTTAGTCTCGAGGTATTAAGAAAGTCAATGAAATAATATTGTTAAACCTCTTATTGTACAAATATAATGGTTTGAATTAAGTCTTTTCTAGCTTGAAAGTAACAAGATTTTTGTCGCAGGTTAAATATCCAGTTTGTGAGACTTGCTTACTGCAATTTATATTTTTTCGGGTTCCTTTTGTATCCTATGACTTCAGCTCAAATTTAATACCTTTATGTTTAGAAACCAAATGCTCCCAGGAAAGAAAGGTGCTTACTTTTGGATGTAAAAGAAAATGCAGTGACAAAAATTACAACACACCATGCAAAAAGAAACGATTTGGTTGTTACTGTCCAAGAGGCATAGTAGAAAACGAAGAAGGAAAATGTGTGAAGCCTTCTGATTGCACGTGTACCGTAAAGGAGCATGGTAAAACGAAAACATTTAAGGTACTTTCAGTACAGTTGGTATAAACCAGTTTATCTTACTAAAATACCATTTTTGTCATGCCTTTGCTTTCAGTTGTTTTCTCCATTATTAACATCTTTTATTCTCCTAAATACCTTTTCTTTTTTGATTTTCAACAGTTTAAATCTTTTCTTACGATAATATTCCCTGCCATTTTATCTGCTTAGTCCCAAATCATTGACTTTAGAGTAGATTTCTTCTCTGCTGTGTCGTCTTATCTTCCAATGGTTCTCTTCTCTGTATGTAGTGTTCATTCTACTTATCACTTATTCTCTCTCTCTCTCTCTCTCTCTCTCTCTCTCTCTCTCTCTCTCTCTCTCTCTCTCTCTCTCTCTCTCTCTCTCTCTCTCTCTCTCTTTCTCTCTCTCTCTCTCTCTGTCTCTCTCTCTCTCTCTCTCTCTCTCTCTCTCTGTCTCTCTCTCTCTCTCTCTCTCTCTCTCTCTCTGTCTCTCTCTCTCTCTCTCTCTCTCTCTCTCTCTGTCTCTCTCTCTCTCTCTCTCTCTCTCTCTCTCTGTCTCTCTCTCTCTCTCTCTCTCTCTCTCTCTCTGTCTCTCTCTCTCTCTCTCTCTCTCTCTCTCTCTGTCTCTCTCTCTCTCTCTCTCTCTCTCTCTCTCTGTCTCTCTCTCTCTCTCNTCTCTCTCTCTCCCTCTCATCTTGTCTCTCTCTCTGTCTCTCGCTCTCTCTCTCTCTGTCTCTCTCTCTCTCTCTCTCTCTCTCTCTCTCTCTCTCTCTCTCTCTCTCTCTCTCTCTCTCTCTCTCTCTCTCTGTCTCTGTCTCTCTCTCTGTCTCTCTCTCTCTCTCTCTCTCTCTCTCTCTCTCTTGCCGTTCATTTTCCAATCAAGAATATCTAGTGGCTATTTTATATTTTTTCATACTTGCAAGGTCATTTATAGCTGCGATTTATTCTGGCTACTTTCAGTCCCTTAATGCCTCACCTCGTCTAATAAAGCAATCATTTTGCCCTTAACTCTGAGCCATACTAGATCCTTTCAAGTTGTTATTGTGAATAAAGCTATTCTTCACCTTCCTTTTAAAAAAAGTAGATAGTTTAAGAGTTTTTATGGAACTCAGTGTTGGTCATAGCTTAGGTATCCCTGGTGTATTTCAATAGCAACATAGATGTTCACTCAATAGATGTTTGCCTTTTTTATATAAAGTTGTTCTACTTAATACAGGCGTTGATTTACAGCTTGGTAGGGGGTATAAGTACCAATGTCTGTTAAATATTCCTCATTATCTTCCAGTATGTTTCCAATATCTACAGCTGAATTTGTTTTTTTATAAACTCCTTTCAAATTTGTATTGATATTTTGTATTCATTTTCCGAAGTTACTTTTAACTTTTACATTTAAACTTAAAAAAAACCTTATCGTCACCTTACCGGTCTCGACAAAAAAAAATCCTTGTCCTTTGCTGGATACATAAAAAAGCCAAGGTTAATTTACTTTGTATTTGGGTTATTATATTTTAGTGCTAAGCTATATTGCACTGAAGACTCATATTTAAATAGTTGCAATAAACTGTGAACACGGGACTTTCTAACTATGATTTGAATATCTATATATTCGTACATAATAGGTCTGTCTTCCTGTAGCACTAATAGGGGCTATCCATGCATATGAAAGAGAGCCTGAAAAAAGTTGTAAGGGACTTAGTGTTTGCAAGATACAAAAGACTTCTTTCTGGAGTCCATAATCCACAATATACATATACAGATACGTAATCTGCAGATGGTACCGTTTTGCCCTTTGTGGGCTCATCAGTGAGTATATGTATATGTATATTGTGGATGACAATGTATGATCCTGTGCTTGCGTGGAGTCTATAACGCATGTAAAAGTATCACTACACCAATCATTCTTAACGTAATTGAAGACGTAACATACAAGGTTAATTTTGCTTTATTATCTTTTCGTTGCAGGCCAATACTGTGGTCGCACTAAGTCGCTGTAGATACTGTACATGCAACCACAGCAAAGTACAGTGCTTGATGTATTGTTGAAGTAAGCTCACATGATAAAAGAGAAAAAACCAGCTACAATCATTCCAGCTGATGACTTTTTTCTGAGCACATACTCTTTTATTTAAGAGTATAAAGGAGCAACATGAAGCAGGTTATATTATAGCTATATTTATTGTAAAACGTACTTATAAGTTACCAGGTGTTTCGAAAAAGGAAGAAAAACCTATGTATTTTCAACAAGACAAATGGTGTGCCACCTGTTCGGTCGGTGGTGTACAGGATGATGACTAGGTTATCACTTCCAATGTGTTTTGTATTTCCAGAACATTCAGGTTTACTGTTTTAATCGATGTTGGTGTAAATGGACAATAGCATACTCAAGACATGTCTCTACATGAAAGACTTGGGGCAGGGGGAAAGCAATGTCAAGTTCGATTGATACCTGCACTTAACCTAACGCATGGATACATACCTGAAGTATAGTGTTAAAGTACTGAATGAAAACTGGCTCTATTATCAACAAAAAGGACAAGAAAGAACGCCACTTAACGAAAACTGGATTCAATGCTTTAATTAGCTGTCCCAGTAATACATGCATGACCAATTCCCTACCCGTCCCAATAAAGTTATGTATCTTTATACTCTTGTATTATTTATCACCTGTTTACAAAAACAGCTGTTAACAAGTGCTTTGTTTTCTTCTAAGTACATTATATCCTCACTTCTCAGCGAGCAGTTTTATTATAAGGTACCCGAACTGTGATATGTGATATACCAAGATACAAATATAATTAGCTAAATTGAAGAAGTTAAGGGCACTAACCTAAGAATTATAATGTTGAGTTTGAAGTATCAAGCTTTTGATTCAACTGTTT
This sequence comes from Morbakka virulenta, assembly GCA_003991215.1. Classification (NCBI taxonomy): domain Eukaryota; kingdom Metazoa; phylum Cnidaria; class Cubozoa; order Carybdeida; family Carukiidae; genus Morbakka; species Morbakka virulenta. The sequence goes on from RDPX01000026.1 coordinate 3,899,023, forward strand.
ATCTAAGGCAAAGGAACGCAAAGTTATTTCTGTAATTTTTTACATTTTACAACATTTCCAAGGTTAATTCTGATGAAAAAAAATCTTCAGGCCAGAAAAAAACAATTGTCACTTTATTGGGTCATAATAAAACAGTATCTGTTTTGAGGTTTTCGCATCTCCTTTAATATTGACCCATTTTCTTGTAATCAGTAATCAGTTGATGCTTAAGTTCAGATTACCTTAATTTTCAAAAGAAGCGAGTTTTTTATTTATTAACTTTTACGCTACCGCAACAACGTCAGAATATTAAATACCAACGCTGTCTCTTCCAATACAGTCAATCATATTTTAGAAGACCAGACTTTTATCTGAATAGCATTTCTATGGGATTAATTAATGAACAGACTGAAAGGAAATAAATTTGGTTTCACAAATGTATCAGTAATCTCGTAATCCTTCGAATTGAATGTTCCCAATTAAACTCCTTATCTAGTAATGCTGATTCACCTATCTATTCAACCTACGGCTTCGACCTGTTTTCTGTGAAAGGAGGCGGTTCGACTAAAATTCTGAAGGCAAAAAAAAGCTTTACTGCAGTTATAACATGTAATATTCTGGAAAAGCATGTAAAAAATCGGTTTATGCTAGTTCTTTCACGTCATTTCCAGTATTAAATTGCTAATGTTAAGCTCATCACATCTGCAGCTCTAATCCCATGTATATCCTAAAATTCACAACTACAGAAACTGTAAATTTTAAATGGGGAAATTGATTACGCTGAACGACACAAGCTACACATATGGGTCGCATAAGTCAAAATACATACACTAATTAAATTGGTCAGATATCTGAATCAGCAGAGGAAAGTATTGGGCAAAGAGGGGATATTTTAGTAAAAAAGAATTTGACCGAGTGCTGTTGTGAAGTACACAACCAAGAACATAAACTTAGGTGAGCGTACTTGAGTGCAATTCAAACAGTTGCAGATACGCAACCGTTCAAATTGCACTTTGTGGTCAAAAGCCGTTTCTCGTACACTTGTCACAACAGACACTCGAGTGACAAGAAAATTGGGTTGCATACTATTATACTATTAAACATGAACAAATAGATCGGAGAGAACTTGACGCCAAAGTTTTTTGCCAATCTTTTTTAACTTTTGGGTTTGAAAATAGCCATTCACCACTTCCAAGTGAGATGAAATCTATATCCGACATTGGATGCCTTTGTTTTCAAAACTCCGAACTGTATCCTATTTCAAAAAGCACGGTGATAGTTTGGTGTTCCTTATGATGATCAAAATGGTAAATTCTACTCCATACCCCTCCACACATGTGGGAGGATATTAAAAGATTTGAGGGGCAGGAAATCCGGGATCAGTTTTGTACTTTTCTTTGTTTTGGGGTAATTTCACTCACCCAGGACTCTGTTTTCACTGCATACTCACCCTAAACTAAACCCTAAGAAAAAACCACAAATACATCCAAGTTCACTAAACTAAAAACCCTGAAATTTCGTTGTCGCTTAAACAAGAATATTTCCTTTCATCCCATGCATACTTTACAGAAGTATTTGCGCAACGTAATTTATTGCTCTGGTGCTATGATGCAATGACCCTCGTGCAAATTTCTTTTCCAGATTAATAACGCCCACTTCCCTTTTTCAAGCCAACAATAGCCTGTTTTTTCCCTTTCCAGGAAGCAGTATTTATAACTATAAACAATTCTCCCATTTAAATCATTCCAATTTTTCTCCTCGTTCTTTACCAGGCCCCCTATCACTGGCCGCTTAAACACAAAATTTCAAGATGCTCAGCGCCCTCTAGTTTCGTTGATCAACAACTTCTGTTTCAATCATTGCAGTCGTTGGAACAAATGTAATGGTAATATTTCGAAAGCAAGGCCACATGAATTTACGACGGTAATGAAAGGAAAACAAAGTTCTGTTGATTAGCTGAGCAAAGATGGTTAAGCAAATGAAAATTAAGCTTTCTGTGGCCTTCAGTCACGGCCAGCGCCAGCATCAAGTGGGAGGTGTGGTTCAATATGTGGGCTACAGTTCATTATTGTGTTATCTGGTTACTTTTCATTGTTCTTTCATTTTCCATAACCTTTCTCTTTTCTTACTTCCTGGGTTATTAGGAGCAGAAATGCAAAATGTGAAATAATAGAATATTGTAACCCTCCATAGCAGGCGATCATTGGTGATAGCGAACCTTAACTAAGGTAACTTGCTTCCAAAATGACAACACTGTACCAACAACCCAAATTGTCATTCACCCAACCGGTTAGGCCTAACATTGATTCAGACACACTGATCTAAAATATAAACGGTTTTAAAGCAGAGCGCATATGATATTGGCACTCAATTTTTGTATGTAAAAAGCAGTGTTTTTTGCACATCTTTCCTAAGTTTCAGGCAAGGGATTAACATAATAAAATGCACAGTCAGGCAAACAAAATGAACATTATGGTATGAAAAAGTACGTATACTTCATTTATTTCCCACGCAATCGTACAACACCTTTTGTATAAAAAATTAAAAAACGGACAAAATAACTGTCTAAACGTTATCAGCAAACAAAGTAAACTGAACTTGCTCTCTTCGAATGAGATATGTCAAGGAAATGATCAAAGTTTTAACTTGTAACACGTTACATTTATGAGCGAACATTTGCAAAATTCAAAGAAATCGACTGAAATTAGAAATATTTTTTCTTTGTCGCATTTATTTAATCCACTTAATCTCTGTGACTAAGGACCTGTAAAAAACAAAACTTGTAAATATCCCAGTTATAAGTTGATTCACTTTACAATAATTCAAAAAGTACAGAATCATCATTTTCCTATCGAGCCTTCAATATTAACTACATATTTTCCTACATCACGTTTTTTAGAAAATCAAAATTTTAAACAGATTCATTTACAGTAGCGATTGAAGCTATGAATAATTTTAAGATGATTTAATATGAATCAAGTATTTTCAACTGATTTGAAATAAAACACTTTATCTTCCCAAACTCTTGCTTTTCCGGATAAGTTGCAAACATCATCAGACTAAAAGCGAAGATATTTAATTATCAACATAGCCAATCATGTCTAACATTAACTCATGTTACCTTGTACAAGGCATTGGGACCCACAGGAGCTACATCTAAGAATGGCGAGGACGAGTTCTAATTTTCCCTTGAAGTCACATTCATAGGTCTTCTAAAACTTCAAATAATAATGATTTCAAATAACAAACAGATTTTCTTATTGTTTTGTGCTGGGGCAAACAAAGCACACAGCGAAACGGTCAAAACAGCACATAACTAAATTATAAGAATTGGTATCGATACCAACCAAAATGGCCTACAGAATTTGGGAAATGTTATTTGCAGTTATGCAAATGGGTCGGGATAGAATTTGATAAGGCACCTAAAAGACATCTTTCTGTTCACAAGGCGGATAAGAAAAGAGGAGAGGAAAGGGGGTGCCAATGGTGATTAATCGCCACCAAGTTCTTTAAGGTTCTGATTGACTGGTGATAACGCAATTTATCAAAAACTTTCCTGCACAGATTAGGTACAGCTTACATCCCGCACAGCTTAGAAATCTAACGATGATCTGAAAGAATACTGCAATGGAATAAAATCAAGTTAAAGACCCCAATTAAGAGTCAACTTTTTCCTGAAACAGTATAGCCTTATAAGTTCTGTTCATATAGAAGAGCATTGGCTAACCTTAAGCATCTAAGATTTAAATGGTTTAAGGTAAATTTCAATACACATGTAACGTAGGAACAAAACAAAAACTCTTATAACAATCTCCTTAATCTCCTCTTAAATAATAGGAAGACCATTTGACAAACTTCACAACATACAAATATCAACGCCCCGAGTTTGAAAAAAAACACACAATAACATTTGGCCGAAAAGAAAATAGTTGAAAAACAATTATTGCTAAAATAAATACTAATTCTTTATCTCAAGAAATTTGCTCAAATAAAAAAGGGTTAATAAACAGTAGCACCACTTTATTAAATCTGAATTCTAAATTGTGCAAATGTAAATGAACGCGAGGGAATCTCATTTAATGATGACTAAAAGCCACTTTACAAAATCTTACTGAAGTTCAATTTGTCTCCTAAGGAATTGAGAAAAAGTTAAAGACTCTAATATTATAGCTTTACTCTGACTACTACAAATTGTTGTTTTGAGGTTAAGAAGAAAATAAATACGCTATTTCCCTTTTAATCGTTTAAGCAGTGACTTCTTTTTAACTGTATCCGTGTCTCCATCCTCTTCTTTTTTGCGGGGCATAAGCCTTGATTTTAGACTTCGACCTCGTTTGTATACTGATGGATCTCTGCCTCCAATGTCATCTGAATTTAATACCTTGCTACTTCCACTTAATTCTTCATATGAAGTACTATCGATGGAAAAGGTTGCCTTCTCTTGCAAAGGTTTCGAAATGGAACTTGAGCTTCCCAGGCTTTCATTATCAACCATGTCTGCAACAATATCAAATTGGTCTGTAGTCTCCTCCATACCAGAAAATGTCGGTGTTGATTGCGATATTGGCATTGATTTTGGTCGTTGCGACTCATCAACGTTTTCTTTACAAATCTTACGAAAGTCCTTCACTGATGAAACAGTTTGCATTATCGGTTCTGTGTTGGTTCTTTTGTAGGTTTTATCATTGGGAAGTCTCTCGCTCTCTTGCACCGAGTCAGAGAACTTTTTATTCAGATTACAAGCATATCCTGCTCCAATTACTGGTCCAATTGGTGGGAGGGATCGACAGTCTGCTTCATCGAAGCTATTGTTAGTGGCATGGCAACTGAAAACTGATTCACTTTCACTACCAGTTTCGACGTCCGGCTGATTGCCAATTCGTCGCGGTCCTTTGTTCCATTCATAAGTCCTATTTGATTGGCTTCTTGGCGACGTTTGATTAGAATAGCCAACATGACCATTACCATTCACTTCAGTGACTCCAGTAAGCTTACGGCGTACTGACGATCGACCATTTATTGAAGATAAATCATCTTCACTACCACTAGCACTTGGATTTGGTATGGATCCCATACTCCCTAAGTTTGCACAAATGGCCAACGCTTGAGCAACTGAGCTTCTACGCCCTTTGGTAGCCATATTGTCAAGGGTAAGATTCCACATGCCATCAGTTGCTATCTGGAAACCACATAGCAATTCAATCTGACGCCATCTGTGTTGGCGTTCTTGAAGTTCGCTCGTTACCTCAGCAAGTGCAGACCTAGGATGTAAAGTTACAAAGAAAGGTGAAAAAAGATAAACCCGTCGAAATCCTGCAAGGAACACGTATAAGGGGCCTCCAGAATTGTTCCTTTAAAAAGTAAATTATTTGCATTTCAGTGAAAGAAATGGTTGTAAAATAGGAAACCAATACCACCTGGTGAAAAAGCACAAAACATCCTTAACACAATAAGACTGTATCGAGCGATATAAAAAGTACATTTAACAACTTATAAAAAATGAATTATACATATATGTTCATTTGAAGAATTACAAACGCTTAAGCAAGTAGTTTGTTGTCCTTAAAAAGCAAAGATCAACGATTATCGTCCACAACTTTTATATTGCTGATACTTATCGTTCACTAATAAGGTATTGGGGCATCATCAAAAACACAAATTGGGTTATTTGAAAGACCGATTTTCTGTACACAGTTGGCAAAATATCCATATTGTGAACGATCAGGTAATGATAGGGTTTAGTAATAGCAAAAGGATATAATGACAAAGCTTGTAGCTTATTTTGCTCCACTATAGTCTCCAAGATTGTGGCCAGACATGAGAAAATGTACGATCGATGTTTCTATTTTTCAAAGCACGAATTCTTGCTGCTAAAAGCATTCCAGATTTTAACCGTTCACTAACAGGCATTGTTAGTGCATTGCGGACTGCATCTGTATTCTCAATAGTACGATCACAAGGCTTTAAAAAATTCTTGTTTCTATGAATGTCAGTTGCTTTGCTACCAGAGAGATTTAGTAAACGCTCTATGCGGGGTTCTTGGTACCGTTACTAGAAGATTGCAATGATTTAAGTGCAGAATCAGGTTTACTAGGATTGCTACTGAGACTCCATACAGGCGACCAGTACTTTACAATGAAGGTCGGGACCCAATTTCAAGATCGCACCAGTATTCAGCAAATATTGTTTATAGATATATAACACTCAAGGGTCACAAGTTATAAAGGTTTACCATATACTATTTTCTGACCTTCACTTTTGACACAATTAAAAATTGACAGATCAGTTAGCGATACAAAACATGATAAATGCCCGTTTTACTTTTGTCGTAAATACGAATGCATAATTCTTAACTCTGGAGTTCGCTCACTTGCTGTGTCGAGCACTTATTTCCTTCTCCAGTAGTAGTAATTAAGATACCTTGAATATCTCCCCAGGACTCAATTGTTGAAAGAAGTGAGCAGGAAACTACTTTGTTAATACAATTTTTTTGTTTGTAATTAGTATTTTTCTGTAGAGTATAGACTGTTAACAAAAATGAGGATACCGAAAAGCGACAGCAAAATACATTGCCGAAAATTAAAGAACAAGTATGCATCTATAAAAGTTGAGGGGAAGGAATAATCTATTACGAAGTTGTTACTAATTTCGAACTACCTAAATAAATTCTTAAAAAGTGATTATAAACTATGAGGTTTTTAAGGCTGTCTCTGATGGAAATAAACCCACAAATGGCCAATTACAAAATAGATATTCAATAACTGATGTCCCAGCATAGTTTCACGGGTAAGTAGATAGGTAAGTAGTGGGCAAGTTGATTATGTAGATGGATTGTTAAAAGGCTGGCTACGTAAGTGGGTGGGAAGGAAGGGAAAAATACTTGTTTATCTGTCTCCAGACAACCCTCAACGCGCTAGCCCTAACCTTTACCCTTAGCCTGAACCCTACCAACTTGTCTAGCAAGGCTGGCTGCCAGTTAGGTAGGTTGGAGGGTTGCTGACCATGTCATTCAACTGGCTCTTAATTCTACGCTGCAGAAACTTCCCATCACCCACAATTATTAAGAAATTGAAGTTGCTACTTCGCTGATTAAACTGACATTAAAGGCTTCTTATCTCCGTTGATTATCTTCATTAATGGGAAAAAGAGGGAACAATCAATTTAGGATAAAACATGGAAATTAACTGATAAACGTCGCTCTGCTGAAGTCGTTAGAGACCAAACACGCACAAGAAACCAATCTCGATTCTAAAAAGACCAGTACAGAGCAAAGGTCAAAGCTGTCGTAAAAACAAACAAGCATGACACAAGTTGAAGAAGAAAGGAGGACAGGAAGCAGCAGATCGAAACGACGCATAGGAACGGCACAAGATTGCCAAGCAGCTGGTAGGAAAAGGTGGCACACCCAATGTTACCGTCAGGAACATAAATGGCCGGATTCTGACAACTTAGAAAACAATGTAATTCAATGGCATACCAAAAAAAATCTACAACATAACCAAAACAATGCTCAGCACCCCTACATATGGGGTCAGGACAGCAAGTGGTACCATCCAAAACTTCGAGCTAAAGTCAGGGGCTAGACAAAGGTATATCCTTTTTCTATATCTCTTCATCTTTTGTATAGGTTTTGTCATGAGAAGACCGACAACAGCAGGAGACACGGGGATCCCTTGGGTGAATGACAAACGTCTGAATGATCTTGATTTTGCGGACAACATTGCATCAATTGCCGGAGATAGCGAGTTATGTCAAAGGATGACCAGCAGGTTGTTGACCGAACGTGCAAAAGCAGACCTGAGGATCAATGAAGGCAAACGTAAAATCGTGCATATCAACGATGGCACAACAGCACCTATCACAATAAATGCCAATGTGCTTGAACAGGTAGATAAATTCACTTATTTAGACAGTACGATCACCAAGACAGGAGAAATTAAATCAGAGATTAACATTCGACTGGGCAGAGCAAGTGCAACGTTTCGGTCCATGCAGCACATCTGGAGATCAAGGCAAGTCAGTCTAAAAATCAAGTATCATCTCCACTGCACTCTACTCAGGTGAGACGTGGAAAAGTACAGCAAAGATCAAGAAAATATTAGATACCTTCTCTCAGCGCAAATTACAGAGAATTCTCGGTATTTCATGGAGAGGTAGTATAAGAAATGAGGAAGTCTTGAACAGAGCAGGCGAGAAAGAACTTCACAGGATTGTAGAGGAAAGAAGATGGAAACTGGCAGGACAAGCTTAGAAATTACCAGCTGGCAGACTTGCACACCATGCTTTGGCGTAGGAGCCACCAAACAGCAAAAGGAAAAGAGGCAGACCAGGGACAACGTGGCAAAAGACTTTCAAACAAGACCTGAAACCACTGAGGCAGTAATACAGTAGCCTGGATGCTCTGGCTGCTGATATAACACGTTGCCGTCTACTTGCTGCCCGATGTCCAGCACTGGACCGGAGGAACTAAGGTCTAAGGTATGGTCACAAACAACAGTTAGTACTGGTAGATGCACTTGCCAAAATTTAATAATCGTACGTCATCAATAGTATACTCACCTTGCATTCAAAATTTTCTGGTCCACTTCATCAATTCCTTGTCCATGCACCAGTCTAAAAGTTCCAAATATAGTTCCACGCTTTTTCCTAATTTTGTCGCACTGTAAAATAAAAAAACCCCAAAAAATCTGAAATTACAGCGCCTAAGTAAAAATGTTTTTCAATAAACAGCAAGAACAAGTCCTGGGTATAAATTCTAATAGTTCAATGGTAAAAAAAATCACAACGCAAGGATTCACAATAAATAAAAAAGTGGATTCTTGACTTTAAATCTCCCGGTACGTACAGTTCTTAATAGCATACTTCTTGGGACCCAGTACAACAATAATCAATTAATCAAATAATTAATACATTACTTTTTCTTGAATCTTGTTTGAAAAATAGTGGTCGTCAAAAAGGCGTTATTTATGATCTGACCTCACTTGAGGCAAGTATTTATATTTACGTGTACTACTGAATTGTACTTTTATGACTGCTCGATAGTAAGGTGGCATGAATCATAACATATAATCTCAGTGTGAGAATGAGTGGTTGGGGTGTAGGGTCAGGTTTTTTAATTTTTACATCACTACATAATTAAGTCACGCTATTGGCTGGATTGACATTGTACAATATATTTAAAAACTGAGCGCTAGCACTCATACTCATGACGATAAGATTGAACGAGTTTTTCTCTCTTCGTCACCATGAATCCAAAAAATGGTTAAAAATACCGATTTGGTGACTGAAATTTTATGAAAACGTGAGGGCGAGAACTACACTCAGCATTAAATTAAAGGTGTTTGTATATTGGCAATGCTGCTTCAAAAGCAGAAAATGTTTTGGATACATCTTTGTCGTAGCTAGCATTTGCAATCTAATTAAAGAGTAAAAGCAAGACTTAAACCTATGAAGTTACAAACATATCCCTGAAATCTATCAACTGAAACAGTTGACTTTAACCAGAATCATATAATCTTGGAAACTTGGATACAACATGCATTTGTTTAAAAATTAGAACACAATTTTTCGAACTACCGTACCTAGGTAATATTTAATCAAAAATGGGAGGGATATTTGTATATAATAACAATCACAACTTACTGCCTCTTTGGCGTCTTCCATTTGCTTTAAAGCCGATTGCTTCTTANTAGCTAGCATTTGCAATCTAATTAAAGAGTAAAAGCAAGACTTAAACCTATGAAGTTACAAACATATCCCTGAAATCTATCAACTGAAACAGTTGACTTTAACCAGAATCATATAATCTTGGAAACTTGGATACAACATGCATTTGTTTAAAAATTAGAACACAATTTTTCGAACTACCGTACCTAGGTAATATTTAATCAAAAATGGGAGGGATATTTGTATATAATAACAATCACAACTTACTGCCTCTTTGGCGTCTTCCATTTGCTTTAAAGCCGATTGCTTCTTAACAAAAGCCTGTTTAGATTCTTTCTTGTAAGTAGCCTGGAGCCATTGCTGTAAAGCTTGCGGTGAGCGTAGAGACAGAGTTTCCACTTCAGCTTCCGCTTTCATTAGTGCCCGCCGGACTTCAGCTAACTCCTGTTCCACCAGCGTCATTTTAATTTGCTCTTCTTTATGTTTATTGCGTTCCTGATGCAGCCTTTCTGCTTCTTTCTGTAACAAAAGTGTTAAAAGAGCCAAAAATTAATTTTAAAAAACGTTAAGCAAATTGGGGTCTTGCAAGCGTGTAACTATTTTTACTTTGTAAATCACGATTGCTTTACATTATGTCAAAAACCACCTAATCGACCAAAAGGGGGTCAAAATATGGACTCATAAGATCGGTCCCATTCGATCCATTTCAACACTCGAACCATATGCATATTATATTACCGTACCATATTTACATCATTATAGCTGCAGTGATGATTGAAATATCAAGTCAAGAGGTGTTGAAGCACTGCCAAAAAACACTTGCGACCTCAATTCTCCTTGTAATTTCTATGCTGCATTTTCCGTCAGATGTTATATTTGGCACACACTAGAAGCATGACACATAACAAACGTACTGAAATATTACTACAAACTCACGATTGTTTTCTTACTTTACATGTGTGTACAAAGCACCATTGTTATTGAAGTTACCGACGAAAAATGATGCTTTCCCCAAGTTTTTTCTTCTATCAAGACGATTACGACAATTTATGGTATGGAAACTTATCATGTTCTCCATAATAGACTAGTCTAAGTTCTCATATCATGAGAAAGTTGGAAATCAGTCGGAAAACTTCCTTCTACCTAAATATGAATAACAATTTGACAGACAGACCTTACCCGCCCTGCACATTTTAAATCCATATCATACTGAAAACACAGGTACTTGAGAAAGTATGCAATATTATATGAGGTTCAAAATAAAATAAATTGGTTTTCCGTCAAGTAAAGAAAACATGGGGAAATTCAATCTTGTCAACTACCTTGGCTGAGGATATCTCTTTTAACAATTCCTTTTCCATTTCTTGTTTTACTTTCTGGGATTCCATTTGGCCCAGTTCTGCTAAAGCCAGTCTAAAACAAGACGTGTACTGCATTATAAATGCAACTGAAGGTAAAAAACTGTAGTAGTCGAAAGAAACCTGTGGCATATCATTCACTTATCAAAGAAAAATCAAAATCAAAATGGCCAGTAGATTGATGGCATATTCTTCTCTAAACCGTAACAAAAACTCTTTTACCGCCCTTAATAGAAAAATTATGCTTTGTTTCCTATTCCTGTTCAATCAGCTCATTAATTTACTACACGCATTTTAATCCTGACCGATGCAGAATATTCGGGAAGTAAATAAACATATATTTTTTAGCCATGTACATTTTTGGGTAACACATACATTGTATGTGTTACCCAATAAAAATAATAATTATTATTATCTCTCTGTTACACAATGATTTCAAATAATTTTGTTTTTTTCTACATTGATAGTGGATTGATATTCTTGAGTTTTGGTAACAACAAGATTTCTCAAATCTCAAGAACTCGTCGGAGGATTCTGGTAGAGGCCAGTAATACAGTATTTTGTAATTCTACAATTCTGGTAGCTATCCCCAAATCTCCTTCAGTCCTTTTGTCGATGCTTTTGGTGTTGTGCTTAGCGCTTAAATTATAATTGGGGTTATTTCTTGTCTGAAGTCATGACATTTTTTAATCTTAAATTTTTCGGTTTCAGTTAGCATTAGTTTCCTGACATTCCCTAGCTTTCTCACTTCTCTTCTAAGATCTTCGTAATTTCCCCTCGTCACTCTTTCCTTTCGGTCACTCTTCCATGAAACGGACATGCTACATCAATGATTATCCATTCCTTCGTCTCTTTACCGTGCGATGTTAGGTCGGTTGCGATTCAACTACTGATCTGTTTGAATTCTAAAACTCCACAAGATCTTTAACTTTCCCTTCTCTAAAATGCCAGCTGGATTATGGTCATACCATTTTCTGTACATTCAAAACCATACTTATTACAAAGCTCCCAGTGGGAAAATTTTCTTCGCTCGCTTTTTGATGTCTTTTGGTATTGTATCCAATGCCTATGGGGCTACTTTCACTTTCAATTTCCATAGATTCTGGAGTTCTCACTTTAAATCTTGGTATTTCTCAACCTTCTCTTTCTCCTTCTGTCCTATCCGGGTATCATATGGGTTGGCAAAGTCAACGATAATGCAATTGTTTTCTTTCGTATTGATTAAAATTAAATCTAGCCTTCTTGCTTCAATTACAAGAACGGTATGTATAGAAAAGTCCTAGAGTCCCTGCAAGTATCACTTTAAACCTTACTTTCTGGCTCATGGTTGTACCGCTTATCGCTTACATGTTCCCCAAAATTTCTGCATATGTCGCAATGGATTCTTCTCCCGACCTAATCATGTCTATTTTTGTATTCTTTCTGTGCCATTTTGCTGCATTCGGTGATACAGTGATTGATATTTTCATCAACCTTACCACACATTCTATAGATACTGACCTCCTGTGTTTTGTCGATTTTGGGTTTGATGAAGTTGGTCTTAATGACTTGCTCTTGAGATGCAGGAATGAGAATTTCGGACTCACCCTTCATGCCACCATTTACCAACCATTTCCACCCTTCCTCCCACCCTTCCCTCAGCAGTTTGTCAAATAAATTGGCCATGAAAGGTTTTCCCCACGGCTGTCCTTGCACTCTTTTGCTCTTCGAACTTCATATTCTTTAACGATCTTTTAGCTGCACTCAACAGTCGTTCTTTGCCCTTCTGTATCTACCTCTCTAGCCCAATTATTGATGTTTCTATCGTATCTTCAACGCTGAAAAGTTATCTACCACCTTTGTTTCGTAC
>RDPX01000026.1:3918136-3930455 GCA_003991215.1 Morbakka virulenta
TGGAGTGTGACTCATTTTCTTGCAGCTATCCCAACCAATTGATGATCATTTTTTTCAATTACAAAATTTTCACTATCTTAACAACCCTTTTTTCTATGTCAAGGGATTATTTCTGTGTTCACAGACAGTACAACGTATGTGGATTTGGCATTATTAACTTGACAACGTCGTCTAATACCTCCCTTTTCAAGGCATCCAACTAAAAAACTTAATATGGTGTATGGGGTTTAAAACATGCCTCGCGTGAAGAGGAATTACATTTGCGCAAGCTTTTAATTATGCTTTTAACTTTACTTTTTAAACATTTAGTTCTTAAATATTCTCTTCTCTTCGACACTTTCTACGGTTTCAAAAATTTGATCCTGACAAGATTCTTTCCCAGAATTCTTTGATAAAAGCCCTCACCTGTAACAAGAGTCAAAACCCAATTCTTTGAAAACAACCCTTATCAAGAACAACTGGCGTGTTCGATGGAATATGATATCTTGCATTTCGTATGTGATTAAATGCCACTCCCTTAAATGCCAAAACAGCGACATTACCTTCTCCAATTGCATTGTGTACCTTTAAACTCATACCCTCACCTTGCATTCAAACAGAACTGTAGCATCATACGAGACTATAGCAGCATTAATTCCATACTTACCCAGTCCTTACCTCTCCCAACACCCCCGATGTAAAACGTACCGTTCTTCATTAATCTCCTTACCCATCACAAGCCCTAATACACCATTTACATAAAATATGGGTGGGAAATTACCTTAAGGGTCACACTTTACCTTTGCTTATCCTGAGTGTAACAAATACAAGGTGCTGAGAGTAGACGATATTAAACGTGTGTTTAGAACGGTTCTGTATACATTCTTACATCACTGTAAAGCTTTTCGTAAACTAATACTTTCTGTAGCCTACAGTTTTACTAGCTCTGGCCATGATCACAACCGTCACCCGAAAAACACTATGGATTAGCAACACCCGTGATTATCATTAACAGTAAACCATGGGAAAACACTTTGACATATAACTGGGATACATGACATTCACATCGTTATAACCTTTATATGGACCTAAATAACACGGTACCTATCCATCCTACAAATCTCATTCACAATATGTTACTTTTTTCACTAATATTTATCCATTCCCAATGTTCTCTTTTCCATTTCCCACAGTTTTAATGAACTTTCATATACACCATAAACCCTTTATCAAGTTATTACGAATTGTTACCTCTAAGCCCTGCATCCACAATACAAATTATTACATATCTTCCCTCTTATATCTGTTCAACCCCGTGTTCTTATTTCTACAGAACCGCTCAATCTCTATTTGTTTGTTGGCTGTTGTATTCTTATTGTCCTCAGCTATTTCGTTGGATACGTAATAAGGACCAAGTAGACCAAAAACGTAATTTTTCCTTTAGTTATAACCTACATATTACTTCTCTGAACTTTACTTCAATGTTTGTTTCCGTCTATTCCGTTTATTCTGCAATATTATTTTGCAACCTTCTCTGGTTTATGGGTATTACTGAAATTTTCTTTTTGGTTTGAGTTTGCCATTTGTCTCGTGTTATTTAGACAAACCATACTTAATAAATAAGGTTTCCAGGTGACAGTTTCTATGTCTGTCTGGTGTATTTTCCCTTTCGTCTTCAAAGTGACATACCTTAAGGGAAGGAAAAATCACTTATTTCTGTGAGCAAGTTGACTCATTTCCCTACGGCTTTTGTGTCATCTGCTCTAATAACCACAGCTTACACAAGGTCAATTAAGCCATTTGTTGTTCCATGTGTCATCTACCACGCCTTCTGCATGAGGGTCACGTTTACATGCTTGCGTTGGTGTTTTACGCAATTCAAAAATACTTTCTAATTTCACCGTCTCTTCACATTCTATATACATTACGTAGCACAGAGTACGCAAAGTTATGTTCTGGCTGTTTATATCCTGTGCGTGTCTTCTGTGCCTTCTTCCGGGTAACTTTTCTTTAGCTATTAAAACTAATAAAAATTTGAACCATTTTGAAATTCTGTACACTTTTAGTCGCACAGAACCACCTTAACAATGTTTCCTTTAGAAGAATGATGGTGTATAATGCCGTATAAACAAATATTATAATAAAGTTGTAAATTATTCATAGAAAAGTATATCTTTTTACACAAAGATAATCTATTGTTCTTGTTTATTAGGTAAACCATCCTCTACGGCTTACCAACGAGTTTCCAACTGATTATTAGAACTTCTCGCAGCTCTCTCTGGCTAATATATCATCATATATGTGACAAAATTCAAATGTAAAGCATATCCAGTTTTGTATTCATTTTGGAAAATGGACAAAACCTATTTCCCCAACCTATTTTAACCCAACCATTTGATACTATTAATTAAATTGTTCATTATTTTCCAGGTATATATTCCAGGTGCATTGCATTACAAACTGTACTATTAATACTTGTTATGGCTAAGAACGCGCTCTAGTTGAGAACTAAAACACCTCAAGTATGCCTCCTTTTAATTTTAGAACTGACCTGCGCAAAAAGTACCTCCTTTAATTTTCCGTCACCCCTAGTGCGGGTAAATTAATAGTAAACGTAAATTAAGGGGGCGTAAACATGAACGAGAATTAGTATTTCAAGTCAGTCAAAACATCCGAATTGTACTGTTTATTTATAACTGTTTTCTGTAACCTTTATTCAGTTTAGCCAAAAACTAAACACTATCTGGTACACCAATAGCTATTATTGAAGATTTATTTCGTCTTATTTTTACCATCATCAAGGCATTGAATCTCTCTTGATTGAACTTACCAACACCAATAAACCCATTTTCAGTTCAAAGTCACTTTTAAAAAAAAATTTCTGGTTTAAAGAGAAAAGTTACTAAATTCGTGGTCTTAGATTTCAGTGCTTTTACGATTAATGTTTTTTTGCAGTGAGGTAAAAACGGACAATTGCGGCAAACGAATAATAGTCAATACATAACATTAATGGAGAATATAATTTATTTTACAGGAGGCTCTGAAAAATGATGGAAATAATTTTTTTGACATTAGCAGTGATTTTTTTATCTAGCATTGTCCAAATATTCGAATATTGAAATATTTGTAGTATCATCAAGATCAATTTAATTGGTTCAGCCTTCATACGCAATTTGCATTGTAATATGTCGGATATACAAAACCATTACGTAATATATAATACAATACAAATTGTGCCGTTTAATTCAATGTTACAAATAAAACTGGCTAAAAGTCATGCAAAACACTTACCCTTTATTGGGGGACCAAACAGTACTACATCTGCCGCCCGTAACGAAACCTTCTTTCTATGCTTAAGGTTGTTGATTCCTAACTCTTGAAAGAAGGGAACATCCTCAACAGCTAACCTTGGGGGAAAGTGAAAATAAAGCAGTTTTAGTAAAGTTGGTTAGCAAAGCATGCCCAAAACGTTTCTGGTTTACCTTGGGTTGGGTCCAGCGTTTCTCATTGGAGCTACGGACCTGCGAGACTCGCAGCATTCTTTCAGGAAGCGTCTATATGAGGCCCCAAGACTGATCACCTCCAGGCCCCCCAATTCCAGGTCTCGATGAGAAGCCAGACTAAAAGCCCACTGGGAGGCCTACATGGTCCGAAGCCCCTACGGGAAATATTTGCTCCTTTCTCCAAAAGCGGACGGGTGACAAAATCGAAAACGTACCACACTTCTTCCAGATTTTGACCCAACAAATTCACATAACTATGTCATTGCTCTGGTTGAAGAAACATCTCAGATTTTCTGCCTGTCATGCACTGGCGTATGGTTGATGACCGACAATCGATTTCTTAAGGCCTTCCTCCTGTACTTCTTTCCGCAGCTTATCAAGGCCTGTTTGGACACGGGTGTTAATGAGCTCTTTCTCTCCAAATAAACTTGGATAACTCTGGTAGCAATCTCAAATTCCTGCGCTGTGAACAAGCTCTCGTCATGCCTCGACTGATGGTCTAGCACAGCTTATCTCTGTCTGGCAAGTTGCGCAATCTCTTCGTGATTTCTCAAGGGAACAATGTTCTTGCTGACAACATACGAATGCCATATCGGCACCAGGGTAGAGAGACACCAACTGCTGCCCCAAATCCCGACGTAACTGACCATGGCAGCAGAAGCATGACCTGTCATTGAAGTACGGAAGTGGCTGTATGTAATTGTAATTTGAAGTGGCTCAGTTAAGCTCTATTGTCAGTGTCACTTTGACGGAGTTATTCTTCAAACATTAGGCAAGACCAAACTTGTGTTTAAAACAGTCACTACATTTCAGGTTCAAGTTTGAAATACATCTCTTCATAAAAGAGCAACCATGCCCGAAAAAACCAAAATGGACTTTACTCTGCTTTATAAATTGCCATCCATATCTTGCCCTTCACAATGACCTTTCTCTTGCCCGCTCTACTAAAGATCAAGTCCACTGTCTCAGCTAGTCCCCATGCATGGGTGTTCAAGTTGGCAGGGATCAACACACTTGTCTGACAGAAAGTCTTTGTTTACCACAACAACGTAGATCATATGGAAAGTACTCGTTGCTTCTCTAAAAAAACAATCTTTGTCTACAGTAGCGTCCACAACAACCGAAGAGTAAAGTGCTAGACCAGTCTTACCCCGTTTGAAGACTACCTCCAGGTTCCAAGACCTTATGGATTTCTCTAGGGTGGGAGGAAGAGCACCCTAAGGTCTCCGAACGAGCTTTTAGTCTCAAAGGCATCATGGCACAAGCATCAATGTACCAGTCATGCCACCCCCTTCAAATTTTGAGGTGCTAAGCCCTGGTTTTTTTTCATGTCAATTAAAATTGAACAGTGGCTTGGCTCAGTGGACTCTCTGTACGGCTTCATAAACTGGTCCGACTTACGTGGCCATAACTGTCGGGCAAGTGATAATATACTACCTCAGTCTTGCGGCAAATAGTAGAGGACCAGGTAATGGAACTGCTGCTCACTATTAAAGAGCACCTTTTGCTGCGCAGGAAGATTCTGACGGTGATACCCTCCTTTGTACAATCTGAGAGTCTACTTGCTTTTTTCAAATTCATCCATGAGATCGTCAAAGACAAAGCACTGGCGTAAACTGGCATTGAGCTGTGGCTGTTCTTCAAGTAGACAGCCAATAAACTGAGGAGGGATTCCTTCGTATATTAGCTGCCAAATACAGGAGAAATGCAGGACCCTTCCAAATGGGCTGCGAGGGTGATGTCTAATGGACCAGATCCTTGAACAACATATAGGTGATGTGGTAACAGCTACAGTAATTACTATTTACGCGCTCTTTTGAAGGCCTTTTGACTTCAAATGGAGTTGACTTTAACATAATTTAATTAACTTGTCACCAAATATTCAATAAGAACAAAGCTAAATGAGCATCCACTAAAGAAGAGGTCCAAAACATTGTGAGCAGAGCAATGAGTAAAAGAGAACCCAAAGCTTCCTTAAAAAGAAGCTAGCGAGAGAAAAGCGTTGTGCTGTCCTGGACATTTCAAGCAAAAGCTTAGTCCAACAGATCGTGGCATTGGGTGGTGCAAGTGAGCGGTTACCATAATAGGACCTGCGGCTGTAGCCAACCGAGCAGGTATAATCCGACGATCAACTACTATATATAGGTTTTGTGGTCTTCAAAAACCAATCTACGAACGAGCTACGGAGATATGCAGTTATAGATAATATACTGCGAGAAAAAGTTGCTTCCAACGCAGAGCGGGAGATCACAATAGATGGGTACTCGATCAAAGGCGGTGACCTGATAAAGACTCTCCAGTGTAAGACCAAGGGAAGTTGAGGGCGTTCCAAGCCAGCAGGCATTGATGGTGCAGCTCAGTTTCCGAAGGGGGGGGGGGGAGAGTTTACGTCATGTAAGTTTTTCCAAGCAATTAATCCTCTTCTATATGGCAAAAACAATGGAGGTCATCTAAGGCTCCCGTTAAAAGACTATACTGTGCCATCCTCTACCGACGAAGATTAGTTTGCAAACCATACGCTATGCTGACTTTGGAGGATGACAATAACAGTTGCATCAAAGCCTGCTCGATTATGCCATGGATTTGGATAGGTAGGGTACCATGAGGAGGCGAATGGGGTGTTAAGAGATAGAAAAAGTAAGAGATAGGCTCCCCTTGAAGGATGCCTGATGTTGCTGTATTGAAAACTGAAATAGAACCATAATATCGACATGGCAACTACATATCTACGGACACAAAAGTCTTGCCTGGTTCCTCGCCGGGCAACTGTCCAGCTCAGTCGCACCCTTACCTTTGCGGATAGAGGCTACAAATGTTTCATACTGGAGGCAAAAATACTGGTAACGTGCCATAATGTTTAGGCTGGAGGCAATTTATTACACCAACAGAAACCAAGAAGAAAAGCAACACAAAGAAACAATCGTTAAAGGCTACTTTAATAGCATCAACACACGAATCGAAGAAATCCAAGGTTCGACGAACAACGTGGCTCAAAAGAGCACCAAGATCACCTCAGACCCCTTGACTTAAAGTGTGACCATCGAATGTTTTGGTACAGCTACAGTTCACTTTAGACAGCATACAATGGAGCATCTCCTAGGTTTTCCTGGTAATCTTTTTCTTACTGACAAAGTTCTGTTCTCGTAAGTCGGTGATATCAATGGAGACCTGACTTGTGTATCCATCTATCTATCAGTCTTTGAGAACTCATACAGAGGTTCGTTTGTTGTACCCCCGCTGAAAAAGACCCATATCAACAACCACGTGTCTGAAGACATAATACGGTACCGTGACGTGCTACTCTTCTGCAGCATTGAAGTCAACCAGAGGGATGGCAACCACAACACTCTCGACTTAGATGATTTTCTAGATATCTTGACATAAGGTATTAAAAGGATAGGTGCCAACACACTTTAAATGAGTGGAACCCTATGGGATCTGAGTGCTTTCCTACATCATACGAAACTAAATGTTTGCAAGTCTAACGTTAACTCTTGACTTAACCTTGAGGAATTTTTAAGTTTTTTCTCATTTCCTTTTTTTCTGTCATATCTGCACAGTTCCATACACCTAGTGCCATTATGCCTTGTATGGTTCGTAACAATTAAAAGAAACTAACATAAACCAACAAAAACGACACAATATCAGTTCCATATCTTCCATATTTTATGAAATTCATAAGCAGGAATGCCCTTTTGACACATGAAAAACAACACGGCACAGACCTGCCTGGTTACCAAGCTGGAAGTCGTTTCATCAAAAGCTTGTTTAAAAAGTTCAACAGCATCGCAGCACTCATAGCTAACCAAGTCAGCGAAGCAACTCTTCCAATGGAATAGAAAGCATTATAAGCTGGGTTTGCCACAAAAGGGCCACTCAAAGAACACTTGAAAGCTGGTGAACAAACCACTTTGAACAAGAACGTAGTTGTTGTAGCAAAAGCTGGGTTCACAAGTGCTCGACCATCCTGTAAATATGACCATTTCACCCTCATCCCCAACATAATTGTCCTTCTTTCACAAAACCTCCACCTTCTTCACTTTTGAAGGAATAACACAGGCAAACCTATAGGAATGTAGAGAATACATGAGAATTTAGAGGTAACAGGCTTCTGGTTTGTCTATGCCACCTTGAAAGAAATGCTCCCAGGTCAGGCTATTGGGTAGTCATTGACCCCACACAATGTCTTGGCAGAACCCCTAATGTAGAGTTTGGTGCCCGTGCTGGTCCTTCCATGACTAACCTGTCAGACTCGTATACTGAGTCTGGTTTCGCATTACCAAACCTAGTGGTACCATTGTCGCAGCCGACAGTTACTTTCCCGTTCATTTCTTTGCCCACACAATACGGTCAAGAATAAAGCTCTATGCCAATGGCCAGAATACTTTGGATTGAAATACAGGGCACCATTACAATGCCACCGTGATAACCCTACACTCGAAAGATAAGAACAGTGTGGAATAGCCTGTTCACTGGGAATAACACACAAGAATCAAGGAGCAACTTTCAGGACATTTAATCAGGAAGTTACTGGAGGACAATTAAACTTTGGAAGACTTGTGGCTATTTAAATCTTGTGCATTATCATAGAACCATCAAACACTGAAAGACAGAATAGATGCCATCACTGCGAAGTTCATTAAAAGTCACGTCCCACTTATAACACTCTGTGAATAAAGCTATTTGATTGAATATAATTGTTTGCACCAGATTCATGTCAACAAGTATCTGCTGTGGTTTTGATGAGTTGTGCTTCATGGACTCCCCAAATTACATAAACGTGTTGGGTGTTTTTGAATCCTTGAGGAGGACAATGACTACTATGGATTCCAATGAAAACAGCCTAGATCCTGTTGATGAGTACGACCCTCAATATTTCTGACGAGAAAGAAGAAATTATTTTGCATGTTAAACTTTATATGGTGCCTTAACTAGAACAAGCAATGTGTNTCACGTCCCACTTATAACACTCTGTGAATAAAGCTATTTGATTGAATATAATTGTTTGCACCAGATTCATGTCAACAAGTATCTGCTGTGGTTTTGATGAGTTGTGCTTCATGGACTCCCCAAATTACATAAACGTGTTGGGTGTTTTTGAATCCTTGAGGAGGACAATGACTACTATGGATTCCAATGAAAACAGCCTAGATCCTGTTGATGAGTACGACCCTCAATATTTCTGACGAGAAAGAAGAAATTATTTTGCATGTTAAACTTTATATGGTGCCTTAACTAGAACAAGCAATGTGTCATCATAATACAGAAAACGAAAGGAAGCAAAACGATCAAGATGTATTGGTACACATATTGCAATGAGCTGTTCAATGAAATTAGGGAAGAAATTTTTCTGAATGGGAACGGCACCGTTTCTAAGGAAAAGCTGTAGACATAACTGTCCAAATCTCCTGCCTATCCGCAGCCACCATAGCTTCTTCAGCTCCTTTTCCCCAAGTTATGGCAAGGCCAAAATGGAAAGCAGCAAAGAGTTCCTGAAAAAATATGCCACCATATGCTTCAGTGCGTAAGATTAATGGAATATTATGTTGGGACTCTACATAACTACTCGACTTGGGACTCCCGAAGTCCCAAGTCTATCAATTGCAAAATCGCAGTAACGCCATTTGTCATTCTATCAAAAAGGGTACTAAAATTATCTACCCTAAATATCATATATAGTATTTTTAAATATAATCAAATTTATATGTATATATATATATTCATTTGTGTAGTTTTGTGTATTCGTATCAAAAAGTGCTCAATGCATATAGGAGAGCTTATGTACCTTATGTTTATATATATTATTTTGTTTTTTACTCTAAGCAGGACTAGAGGCCATTTCACTTTAGATGGTTACATTTTCTATTTTATTTTATTTTATTTTTGTACATTTTAAATCTTGTTACTTATTGATTTTGTTTCCTCTTCCATTTTTATTTCCCAAAAACATGTGCTTTGCAAAAGAAAAAGCCATACTCTACATAAGACGATGGACCAAATACGACTGTAGTGACACTTACTCAATATCATCGAACACCGCCGCTGGTGAAACTTCGGAGACAAAACAGTGCAGGGCTAAAAGGTATTGTGCAATTCTCAAAATTTCACTTTAAGGAAGAGCTTTTTGTTCGGAGAGTATCTCGCGCTTGTTTATGACACTTTTCAGCACAAAAAACCCAACTGGGAATGTCAGGTACAGCTCATTTGACAATTGGGTTCAAAATCCCAAAATCTTGAAAAAACGGCGCAGTTATGATCTGAGGAACTTCGGCAAACTGTGCAAGGTTGCTCCCAAAATTCTTCGTCATTTTCCAGTGTAAAGTTTTGTTGCAAACCAAAAGTTAATTGAAGCAATTTTATCGTAAATCTTATTGTGCTTGATGCCACTAAACAAATTGTAGCTCCTCGGAACGTAAAGAGTATTTTCAATCATTTTAATGAAAACTTATAAAAGCAGGTGTTCTGGTTTATGCTTTTGACCAAAACGGCAGCAATAGGTATACAGTGATAGCCGCATATTATGGGCAAAAACCGAAAAGAGATTATAACAACCAGCTGAATGCACATGAGACGGTGCACCTTAGGGCGATTACAACATGCAATACACTACATATGAAGGCGGTAATCTGCGGGTACAACACAAAAGACAGTTGACTGTAATGGAACCACCTGCCAACGCAGGTCATGCGTTTTTGTCTCAACATGGAAAAGTCTGAGCCTAGGGAGAGGTGCAAGTGTTTCCCAGTGACCCAGTAGACCTCCAATCGGACCCTCACCCTAGCTTCACAATCGAGACCTGTAGTTGGCGGCCCTTCTGCTTCCCAAACCCCAGGTACCCCAGGTTCCCCAGGGCTGTTGATTCTATAAACCTTCGCGGAAACTCGTACAGTCAGATATCTACCTCCATACTACTGACTCCTTTTATCTCGAAGCAAACGGTTTGTGTGTTTAATAAACTCACGTTTTGGCTGCCTTTTTGTATTTTTGACACATTCCTAAAAACTTCCAATAGTCCTTTAAATTGGTTAAAACTACGACTGGTACTCTTACCACAAAATTAAAAGCCACCTGTTTAATGTGTTAAATATTAAGTGTTGAAATAATGATATCATCAAGCTTTATTAGTAATCCCTTGCGGCTTTGTTAAAATGTAACTAAAGTACTGTGTCTCAACTGTTAATTTATAACTCTCATTTGGTACAATTTTATCTCTGCAATGTCAACTCTTACCTTTTCAGAGAAAACCACCACGTACGTCTACTAGTATCGCTAAATGGTCGCATAAGCAAGAAATCGTTTAATACATGAGAAATGAAACCGACTGCTTGCAAATAGATTTTGTTTTGCTTTTTCAGTGTAACGTTTACTGGACCTAACAAACCTCAGCTGCAAGAAATTTCTGGCAGTTACCTGGCAGTCGTATGCGGAAAGGTCTGTTAAACAATTACAACAAAGTATGAGAACTTTCACCTCCTATGTAAGTGAAACAATGAGTTATTGTATCCCCCTACTACCCCCAAAAAACTATACAAAATCAATGACAAAATCAACCATTCAAGATGTAAATTTCAACAATCTAGTTGCACAGCAGCTCTACGTTTGTCACCAAATAACCGTGGTCTTCTAACATATTTATGAAACCTGCAACTTGAAATAGCCACTTTATTTTTAGTAAAATGTGATTAAAAATCCGTACCTTGGCAAAGATCGCCCAGTAATGTTTAACTTTTCAAAATTCTCTTCATACTCTGATAAACCCACGGTGTCATGTAACCAGGCAACAACATCGGCTGACGTCCAATTGTACACTACAAACAAAACCGCATTACAAAAATATAACACGTTCAATAGATTTCATCCACAAATTCAAAGGCGTGTGTACCACTGAAAAAAATTTGTAGATATTAGTCGCCTGTCGCCACAGCAACTCCAGGGATCTTACATATGAAACTTATAAAACACGTTTATTTTGCAACTTCGCTCAATCACATATTATTGAAATGTTGTAGGTAGGAACTATGTTAACTTAAAAAAAAGAGTTGAAGTTATTCCTCAAGTTACCTACAAGATTAACGGTAGAAGTACTTAAAACTGAAACTTCATGCAAGGGTAATTATTACTAACCATCGTGGCAGATGTTCCTTTAAAATATATATTATAACAAACAGCCCTACTTTGTGTCATAAATAAGCACTGGCGTACATGCTTTTGTCTAAAGTTAGCTCCTGAGCGGCAATAAACCTGTCTGTTATCAGTCCAGATGAACCCTTAAGTTTACAGTTGCATTATATTTACAGTTGCATTATATTTACAGTTTTCCGTGACGAAAAAAGAAAGGTGAACCAAATGATGGGACAAATATTAATGTAGAAACCAGATATGTTCTTGCATTCAATTTGAGCAACAGAAAAAGCCATAGAAAAACAGGTCTAAGTCAGTAGTGCTTTGGTAGTTTGTTGACAAATAATAACAAATGTAAGTCATCAACTAAATAACTGGTCTTCAATCTGTCAAAATATAAAAGTACTGTTTGGGTAAAAAATACATACTACACCAGCGCATATCCAATTACTACTAATAATAACAAGGTTTTTACTTGCCAATGGATAAATGCCAGTAGACTTTCTCTTTTGAGTTCTATTTCTTCCTTCCTTTCTTTTCTTATATCTTGTTTTCAATATCTTTCTTCTTAATGCCTCCCTACCTATCTATCCATCATCCATCTCTCTCTCTCATTCTCTCTCTCTCTCTCTCTCTCTCTCTCTCTCTCTCTCTCTCTCTCTCTCTCTCTCTCTCTCTCTCTCTCTCTCTCTCTCTCTCTCTCTCTCTCTCTCTCT
>RDPX01000026.1:3937233-4012338 GCA_003991215.1 Morbakka virulenta
ACAGAAACAGCATTCATAAGAAAACCGTACATAATAATAATAATAATAATAATAATAATAATAATAATAATAATAATAATAATAATAATACGAAAACTATTTCAAACAAACATGTATGGCTCAAACAATACGTTCAGCGAGGTATTCAAATATCTTTAGTTTTCACATAACAACGATAAAAATCTTTTCTTCTGAAAAAAGTGACTTAAATAAAGTGGTAACCTTCAGTATTATGTGCGCCAATAACAGACTTTTCTTCGTTTGGTCTTGGGCCAGCATATTGATATCTTCCTTTTTTGAAACGAGTATCTGATATTCCTTGGACAGTAAAGTTCTCTGCAATTTCGGCGGTGTCTGAGGCTCACTGATACTTTATTTCTATAATTGTTCGTTTGCACTTCTGACATACTCCTTCAATTTTCATGGAATTTCAAATTATAGCAATGACTGCTTCATATTAACCGATGATCGTAATTTTGCATCCCTCTTGTCATAGCTATTTATCCATACGTTTGCTTCTAGGGCATAAATTGGTCTTTAATATCATAGGGCAGCCGACCACTTAAAAGTCAGCATGGTACAATTATTACACTGTGCACGAAAATGATGCTTCCGTTTAAATAAGGTCTTGGCAGAAAGATAAAAATATTTTCAGTTTTCGAATGGAAGATTATCAAAACTTGACCAAAACTTTCTCAACAAGAAAACCACGTCATTTACAAATCTATTAAATCTCCATATATCATATAGATGCAAATAAGCATTATATATAGTATATATGTATAATATATATATAATATATATAAAAAATATATATATAATATAATATATATATCATGGTATAAATATCAATGCTGAAAGATATGAGCATCTGTGAAAAAAAAAATTTTAACCAGTAATCATTTATTTCACCAACAGCATTGTCTTAATTGCTTTGTGCAATAATTTATTAAAATTATTAATTTCAGATACCCTAGACCGTCTCTATAATATTTATCATTATGTGGCTTAAAGCTACCTGACAAGTAACTTGATGGGTCAAGAACGCAACAAATCCTAACAAATCACGGGAGTAAATGACCTCAGGAACCACGAGAACACAAGTTTACAGCTCCATCCATTTAAGATTTCTTGTTTTATTACAATCGTTAACAATTTGACTTCATATCAAGCCGGTTGGAAACCATTCCAAAACCAAACTCGTTGATACGGTACATTGGTTATGTTTACTAGTCTTTGGTTTTTTTGGACAATACATACAAAAACAATCGTAGAATACGCACTTCAAAATCCAGTCACTCAGATGAATCAGAATAAGTTTGTCATAAATAAAAATAATTGCGCCTTACCGTAAAATGTTAGCAATTAGTATGAATATATTGTTAAAGACATAGACCCCAATATTGAAAACATAACAACCCTTCAATATTGTCATGAAAGTAAACCGACGATATAGGCCTTTAATGCGACAGTGTACGTTTGGAATTATTCTCATGAAGACATAACATGGGTTTAAAGACGACTTCTCCTTCGCTCAGTACCACGTGTATGTGTATGTAATAATATGAATGTATAATCCGCTACCTGAGTACTTTACGGGTAGCTATTTTCTCAAATTTTACATCATATTGACAGCTAGGAAGTCACAATTGCATGCGAAATATATCACCAAAAATTGTCTGTTTCTTTTACATTTTCTGCGCAACCAACAGACAGATACCATCCTACTCTAGCCTCCATGTAAAGCCAATACTTATCTTCAAATGTTTTAACAATAGTTGTACATATTTTTAAACTTATCAATATTATGCGAGGAAAGGTAAATACGAATCGATTTCAATAAGCACTTTGAAAAAACAACCAAACCCGGTGAAAACAAACTACAAAGGAAATGTGTGCTATTACAAAGTCCTGCAGTTGTCGCAGTAAGTGGTGCCTTTACTAAATTTTGCTGGTAACAGAAGGGTGAAGAAGTAAGAAATGATATACTGAGAAAGTCATATAAGTCTGAATAACTTTTTTTACTTGGGTGGCATAATTGATGTGGGTGGGGGAAATAAATAGCTGAACTAGGAGAGTAAGATTAGGCTGAAATGCGTTTAACTCTTTTTTTCTGTAGCATGTAGGAAAAGGTACAGTTGGAATCTCAAGGAGAGAATATATAGCATGTGTGAGAAACCTATCATGGCATATGGATCTGAAACATGGGTGGTGAGATCAGATGAAGAAGGAATTTTAAGAAAAGCTGAAAAAAATATGACCTGAGAGATGTGTGGAGTGCAGTTGGCTGATAGAATGAACAGGAAGGAAGTAATTAAAAGCTTGGAGCTGAATGATACCATTGTTGGAAATCTAAGACAAGGAAGTTTGAGATGGTCGTCTCATGTTCTGAGAAAAGATGACGACGAGTACATGAAACAGGTACGAAAGTTTGAAGCTGAAACCAGGAGCGGAAAAGGAAGATCCAAGCTGATGTGGAAAATAGTGAATGCGCTTAAGTTGGCTTGGATTTGGGGGATATACATAACCCAGTCAAGTGAAGAAAGTGAAGCAAATCATCGAAGGAAAATCAATGACCCCTCGAGAGAGGAAAACAGTCTGACTTTAATAAAACGATGATAATAACGACGAATGATGGTGACAATACACTGAATTGATGGGCAACGCTTGACTCCTCAAGCTCACGCAACTAAGGGGTACATATATTGGTTACATATTGTGAATTTAAAAAAAAAGGCAGGGTTTTCTCTCATTTTATTTGCAAAGACCTTACATTAATATTACTTGGTCTCAGAATGCTGTATAAATACCAATAAAAATACCAATAGCTAGTATAAATACCAATAACTATGCCAAAATTCATATTTTAAAAGTGTACAGATAAAAAACGACTAAATAAATTAAGATTTGTGATAATAAACAAGAGGTAAATTAAATCTTAACGGACTCCATAAAATTTTGACCTAGGCTGTGAATAAAAATATTGAGGTCCCTAATAAACAGGGGGTTGGAGCAATAGGGAAAATTTGAACAATCGGGGATTGCAACCTTTGGTTACAATTAATAACAGGAATGTATGAAATATTCCATATGATTACAAGTCTATAAGTAAAATGACTAAGCATTTGCATATCTATTTTTAGGTTCCAGATATAGCAAATCAATTTATTTCTTCGTCACATACCGTCCTTAACATTCACGATTGTATCAGTTGTACTATTAGACTGCTTCATCCTTTTTTCCACTCCCCATTTGGCTTAAAAAAAAAAGCCAACTTTATCTTCACAGCGTGTGGCTTGAATATTTCTAACGTTTGGTTTACATCAAATACTTTTTGCACTGCATCCAAAAAAACAAGCATTTTTGATGTTTTTATTTTTACAGATATCAACAAGAGATAACATGGCTTCAATTTTCTAAACCATTACTAATCACTGCTACTACTTCAGCTGACCTTGGTTTTGATAGTTAAACCTCATCAACACCACTTCTGTTTTCTTCTATAACATCAATTTTTTTGTTCCTAAAGCTCAATGACTGCTCAACG
Source organism: Morbakka virulenta (assembly GCA_003991215.1). Lineage (NCBI taxonomy): Eukaryota > Metazoa > Cnidaria > Cubozoa > Carybdeida > Carukiidae > Morbakka > Morbakka virulenta. Next base: position 3,940,781 of record RDPX01000026.1, read on the forward strand.
AAAACCATTTAATAATTTTCCGCTTAATTGGTAATCTTCAGAACAATCGAGTTTGCTTATAAAAGACGGTTGCTTGAAAACGCCATGAAAATTAGCGTTGATTTATTGGACGCTATAACTGTCATGTTGATCAATATTTTTCTCAAGTCGGTGCCGGAACTTTTTTTTTTATCTGTCTGTCACTTTTCTGTATTAATTCCATTTTTAATTCACCGTAATAGGCTTTTTACTTTAGGTTGAAGATGGGTGTCACTTCCTTGAATAAATCAAATTATTCCGCCCGTGGTGGCTACGATACGGTCCCTATGAAAAAAGTGCTTTCCTCATTTTTGGTATGAAATAAACCGAGTTATAGTTTGTTTGTTTTTTTCTTCTTTTCGCTTGTGCGCAGGTGGAGGGATCTTGCAATATTCAGGGCTACTTCAGTCGTGTTCTTATTTCTGTTTTCCAATACCGTACTTCTCCCAATGTCCGACCTGACGACGGGAAACGGCTCTCTGGAAATGTAGCTTAAAAATAGCTTAAGCCTCATAACATGATAAGCAGTGATAGCAATTTTACTTATATACCACTGTAAATAACTCAAGCATTTTTGTCATGTATAAATTTTCATAACTAAATAAAGCTCTTCTATCGATGGTAAAAGTGAAGTTCTGACCATGAATAAAACTTGTGCCATTTTAATAGCGGGTAAAAAGAAAAGTGTCTCGAAAAAAATGTATGATACATCAATTCACCCATTGCTGGTACTTAAATTTTGTTATATTAATAACTGAGGGGATTCGGGATGCGCCAATGAGAGAGTAGCTAAAACAGTGAGTAACAGTAATATCACTGCTGACAAACGCGAAAACTGTTTCTTTTCTATTTCCAAATGCGGTAGTTCTGATGATGGATGACAGTTCTGCACAAATTCGTATCCCTTTGCAGTTCTTCAGTTGACCGATTCAAATATTGTTTCAACTTAAAGCATCTGTAAACTAATTCGCTACCGATGTTTAATTTTCATGTTGAATAAAAGCCTTTGGCAATCTACAGCAAGCAAGTTTTTCAATTAAAAACGGGTAAATTTGAAGTTCCAAACAATAAAAGAATACAGTTTTATTTCATTGTGTTCCTGTTTAAGATTTTAAAAACAGTTGTTATAACAAGTCAGCCCAGTCCCATTTTGTGACTGCATCTTGCATTTTAATCAACAACTACGATATTGAAATACAGGTAGTATATATTGAAAAATGAGTAACTTTTTAGATTCCTTGTTAAATAAGCTAAGTTGTGTATAAGCATGTGCTGTTTGTAGTTTAGCTACGAATAACAAAAACCCTAAGAGACCGAAAAACGTTATCGTAGATTTCCTTTAATAAAATTATGAGTAATACCGCTACTCCTGCGATCCCAAAATTTCACTTTTTAGCAAAATAAAACAAGCAAAAGACCACTTAAGAACAACAAAGAGGGCTGGCAGTGATACGGAAAATTTCATCAGAGGCTTTCTCTCGAAAACCTGCACGTACAATGCCCCCAAAATTATTCGTACTGACTTGAGAATGCTTAAGTCCATGTAAACTTTAACGCTACAAAATCCCTTAATACTTCATGTTTATCCCGTTCACTTTGGTGATTTGGTTTAAAGACTGCTTATTGTTTAAGGACGCGCTTCTCTTGATTCGCATTTTCTATGTATTTTGATAAAGCTTATCAATGCAGCAAAACAACTGGCAGCCAGGCAAATTATCATATCAAATAATAAAAAAGGAATAAAATAATTATCTTTCGTAGATTAAAAATGATGTGTTAAAAAGGGTCGAGAAATGATGGCTCAAATGTATCTCCATGGTGAGAGACTGTGGGAGTGACATGACAATCAAAAATTATTTTGCGATAATGAGAAGATAATTTTGGGAATGGCAAAGATCCGCATTTTAAATGATATTTAATGAATCGAATAAAATAATTTTTATTACAATTACTTTTCCTGAGTTCGTGAAAACCAGGTTCAAAAAAATATCAAAATACGCCAATTACGAACCTCCGTTTTGTTGAACGCGATAGAATTGCCGGACTTGGGCTCTCCATTAAAACTTGGGCTCTCCATTAAAACTTGGGCTCTCCATTAAAACTTGGGCTCTCCATTAAAACTTGGGCGTGGCAGCTGAACAAACGTTTGTCCATCAAACATTGGTACCATCTCTTAATGATCAGGCTGAGTAGCAGGGTTGAGTAGTCCCTTTTGCTTTCACCAATATAACGAACATTAAACAATGATCGTCTTGTGCTTTTCCAGAAAATTACATACTGTTTAATATCGTTTTTTGCATGACAAGAGAAAATCAATTTCATAGGCTGGAATTCACTAAAGGCATCTTTACCATGTGTTACCCTTTTGTACGATTTCGTGGTATGGCCTTTCAAGCTCCGTTTGATTGCTATGCTTTTTAAACAAAATAAGATTTACTGCCCTGTTTTTTATCATTTTATTGTCTGACGTGTCATTACTTCACACGTATCGTGATCCATTATCAGTAACGAGTAGTGGCATCAATTTCAGACAATATTTATAGATTGGCATAAGTTTTTACACATTTCAGCTTTGCTAAAGATGAGCTTAAAACAAAAATGCTCATAACTAATGTATTTAGCTTATTGACGGTAAGGACTAAAAAAATTCTGTTTACATCTTCCTTTGAACCTAAGAAGGTAATTTAAAAGTGTTAAAAGCTCTTTCTTGAGTTCAAGAGCTATTTCGCTTCGTGTCAGGATTTTTAGGTTGACAGGTCGTTTGCATTAACAACAAAAACCAACACCATGTATAGTATATTATAAAAATAAGCAAATTATTTTCCGACCTTTTCCCACTTCTGGTTGCTAACATTAAATTGATTACCCTTTCTCCAGTATATACGCCCCCCCCCCAATCCCCATAACACACCTCATCATCTTGCTTAAATGTTTTTCATTTCAAAGGTAATGAAGCTAAAAGATTTACAAGAGGGAAATTTTTCTGTGAATCGCAAGAACAAAATAAGTAAAATTATACATTGGGTTTTGAAGATCAGTGTAAGCCCAACCGAAAAAGAATAAGTTGGAAGCAGAAAATATTATTTGGTGAGCGAAAACGTTTCCTAGCTTCTCCGGTGGAGCGTGCAAAAACCCAGTATTTCCTTTTAATTTTCCGTCTGAATTTTCACCAAGGCGTATTTACCTGGCTTCTCCAGCTGCTCTAACTAGTGGTCAACCTCTACCTAACAAACTCTAGAAATATGTAATCCTGTGAACCAGTGGTTACCTTGTAAGTTTATAAATTCTGACCACAAATAATCCTTTTTAAACATTTACCTTAAACTTAAAAAACCAAAAACATGGAATTCCCTAGCAACGTATCATTCCCAATTCCTGATTTGTACAAATATTCAATATTGAAAATTTTGTTAAGTATTATTGAGACTTCAATTCATTATTCGTCATCCGGGGGAGAAATTTTGACAATTACTTAAAAAAACATCCAAGCTTATTTAATGAGACAAAATACATGTCTGAAATGTTTTGCGGAAAGTTCTGATCCTAAATTAATGTATCTCACAAGAATTTATTAACAATTCAATAATGTAAAAGAAACCTGGGTTGAACTGACTGTCAAGTCTGCACGAATAAAAGTAGGTTCTCGCTAACGTGTTAGTTCATATTTATCTGTTGAGCTCATCCATCATATCTGTAAGAAATTAGTCCGGCCTTCCTATGGTTTTTCCATCTTTCGGCTACTTCCGCTTCATCCAGCATATTTCTCCATTTCTGTCCTTCATATAAGTTGTGCCTTGCACATTCTTTTTATCACTATTCAACTGTCGATTCTAAACACTTTCTGTCGTCCATCCGCAACTCTCAGCTCCAGACTCTAATCATTTCTATCTGTCACATCGTTATTCTGGCTTCTTTATTTTTCTGTTTGAGAATTGTTCTATTATTCTTTCTTTGATTCAACTGCAAACACTTAACTGTAACTTTTTTCTCCATTATTTTCTCCTGCACTGTATCATTCTACCACCACTGTTCTCCCTCCCCCCAACCTCTGTCTGTCTGTCTGTCTGTCTGTCTGTCTGTCTGTCTGTCTGTCTGTCTGTCTCTCTCTCTCTCTCTCTCTCTCTCTCTTTCTCTCTCTCTCTCTCTNTCTCTCTCTCTCTCTCTCTCTCTCTCTCTCTCTCTCTCTCTCTCTCTCTCTCTCTCTCTCTCTCTCTCTCTCTCTCTCTCTCTGTGTCTGTCTCTCTCTCACACACAATACTGTCGAGCCAGCTTACAAAAAATCTTGCTATTCTTCTACCTTCTTTGGAACTCTCTTCCGTCCTCCTGCTTTTCGTATACGTTATATCTTCTTTCTTTTAAATCCTCTGTTCAAAGTCATCTTCTTCCGTTTCTTTAACTAAGCTCTTTAATTAACTCCTGGCGAAGAAAAGTGTTCACTTGGGGCTTGGTCGAGTGAAAAATAATTTTTAAAAACCCGTAATTCAAAATAAAAAGCGTTCCTTGGGTCAAAGGGAAAAAAGAACACAAGAGTTCAAAAAGGTGACACCAAGAATCGTGAAATAGCCGAACACTGCTGGATACAAGATCACACCTTTGATTGGCAAAATAAAAGGATTTTATACAAGGAAATCAACACAATAAGAAAAAAAACAACAATCCATTCCCTACAGCTCAGTAATCAAATCAACAATATATCCTACATTCTTCCAGAAAAATGTCTTCAAGCACTAAAGAAAGAACACAACACTCTTCGAAACAACTTGATCCCTGTCCACATATAGGTCAGCACTACCATGGTATAAAAACAGTCGTACCTAGTCATTTCAGTAGCATGACGATGGGAGAAGTATCCCTCGAAACGTAGCTTATAAAAAGCCTACGACTCAAGACATGAGAAAGCTCTTACATCTATAGCTATGACAAACATGTAAACAAATCACATGACACGGATCATCGACTCTCTGCAAGCCTTATCAACTTTTTACTTATCAACCCACAGTGTAGTAGTTCCAAGCAACTTCTGGTTGATTATTACTTCACCCCCAAATGTCTAATGTCAAGTGATGTTTGTCTAAATTGCTCCATACATATACCCAACATTTTGAAATAATCATGTAATTACACATTTCAAATGATATAATTCAAGTACATCAAGGAAAATTGCCATGCAAGTAAACAAGATTGCAGTTCATGATGAAAGGTTAGGGAAGTTCTCTCTGAATAGTATAAAAATATGACCTTAATTAAGATTTCAGTCCTTAACGTCAGCACAATTGACTTTACCCCTTATAACCGTATAAACCAGAAACAACCCGGCAAGAACGATCTTTAATTCGCTGGATATCAGAGCTATTTAACAATCATCCTACTTTTATTTTACCTATTATCCATCCTAATATGGTGGAACATTTATTAAGTTAGTATTCTAGGTAGATCTTTAAAGATTATCCGAGTATGTCGGTAGGTCTGTTTCTACTTATCAGTATCTCATAGATACAAATCGGCAGCTAATAAAAAGCAACAGCTCCACAAAAAACGTCGAGTTTGATGCTGTTGTTGCAATAATGTGTAATTTTCAACCATGATGAAGGACTTGATTTGGATTTACTCCCAGTTAAATGCTTTGTTTAACTTTACTCTTTCTTACGCGTGCTATATGGTAATTAATCTTTTCAAAATTGCTAAAAAATTACCATTTTTATCCTCCATTTTCAATGGTTGAAAATCAGAGTAACATAAAAGCTGCATTAAGTTCAGTTCGAACCCTCGTCACTTTTAGCCTTGAGAAGCCACTCTTCCATAATAATTCTTAACTAAACACCTTTGGAAAACAAGTCCCTAAGTCACCATGTCAACCTTTTCAAAATAATGTAACAGCGTCGTTTTTTTCCACAACAGAGCATGCGATTTCCTTTTGGCATCCAAGTACGCCTCCCTTTAATTCACACCACATACAAAAAGTAAAATGTGCAAAGTACCTAATACCTTGATTTGGAAAGTCAAGGTATTAGAATATTGGGAAAATATACTTAAGTAAAGCCTCATCGTTAAAATTTACTGGATAAATAGTGTTTAATTGCCTTGAGATTAATTCGCGTGCTAGTGTGTTCTTATACGACCAACACTTTTTTATTATTCGTAGAATAAAAAAAAGTGCTAAAACTGACCCTTTTTCAGTGTTCCTGAGGTTTTCATAACAAATGGTTTTCAACAAAATCTGATAACAATTGCAATGTAAAAAGTCAAGGTGCATCAGCAAACTGAAGTTTGTCGGCGCTGTGGTCACTAGAATCAAGCAATGTTTCTATTCTGTTATAGCTCGTGCTTTTCTTCGCTAAAAATGAAGATAAACATTTTGTCACATTAATACTGGAACATTTATCTGATTACTAATGATCAATCACCTATGCCTCTCCCATATAGAGTGGATCTCCAAAGGGTAGTTGTCTGTGCTTTGTTCACACCTCACTTAGTTGTGCCACTGTTATATAAACAAAACTGGGTTGCTGTGAAACCTAGCAAACATTCAGTAGACAACATTACCTCAAACAACCAGTAAAGTTACAGTTTCTCGTTGTTGTTGTTTTCTGTTGTGTTGTGGGAGGTTTTTTTCTACTTCTACATTTGACATTTTTTATGTTTACTTGGCCTTCTTTTTCCTATGAAATCTGAATAAAATCAGTATACAAGGGAAAAACTAATACTCTACCAGTCTACCATTGCCAATGAATTTCTTTTGCTGCACTTTTAATCTACTCTATCAAGTTTTCTTCCTCCTTGCTTCCCTATTGACCATTATAATAAACCGGTTGAAGTTTCTTAGCAACATGTATCTTGCAGCTAGGTCTTTTACTAAACCTACTTGCCTTATTTATGGTCTTCTTTCCTGTAGGTCATAACATTTTCGTGCTCTTAGCGCCTTGATATGAACATTTAAGTTAAAAAAAACCTGTCTAAGTTACAACAAAATTTGTCCACAACTTGTTGAGTCATTTTGATGACAACACGTGCAGGGTGGACAGACAAGCATTTATGTAGTGACAGTGACAGACAATAACAAAAACACATGGCTCCTTTGTCGGGGTACCTCTTAGATGGGAAATGTTCCTCAGATTTTGATCAAGTTCTCATCAATGACAGAACAATTAATGCCAGAAAAGACAATAATAGAACTAAAGTCTAAAAGAGTTAAGGTGTTTCTCTTGATTTTTAAGGCAATGATCTAATAATATACAGTCATTTTTAATTCAAATTACCATAATGACATTCACTGTATCAATTGAATAACCTAGGTGCCATTGACATCAATCCTTTAAAAAGCGTACGGCAAAAAGTGAACTTGATAAGAATGCGCCCATTGATGGATTACTGAGTAACAAATTCTCTGACGAATTTTAATGTGTAAGTGCAGGAGACAAAAAAATAATTAGATCTGGTGACCTTCAGTTAAAATTGCACCATATCATGAAACTCAATTAAAGAGAAACTGAAGCTGAGCTTAGTATCATATTTGTGTAATTTTTCCTGCGCTTTCGGCTTAAGCCTTACAATTTCTGATGCTTTTTTCTTGTACATCCCCTTGTTGTGATCCTAATGGCGGGTTTATGTTGAGAAGATTACACATACACTAAATTTAACTCCAATTCTTTGTCAAATGTAGATTAGGATAATCAGGCTGTCATGCCTGCCTGGTTTTGAAGACTGGCTGTTTTACGGATCACATCTCAGTTTTATAAATTCACGATGACCAGTTAACAAGCAAATTTCCTCACCATTCGGCAAATATGCAGTTCTACAATTTTTTTAAGTCGATCACCCGCCACATTATTTACAAAGCTGCTGATCAAAAAACAGCGGCAGTATAACTTATTTACTCAGGTTTCTAAAGCTTCCCGAAATATTAAAGTGAATCAAAGCACGTAGAAAAAATAAATGTAAACTCTAATTTAATGGGAAGTACCGACTGCAATGCGCACTTCCCTTTTCATTTCAAATTTTAGTCCGTGGGTTTTATTTCTAGAGAAATCCAAGTCCTCGCTGATTTAAAGGAAATGGCTAGTTTTAACTATCCAACGAGCTAGCTATAATTGTCACAACTGGCTTGACACACGTTGTTACAGGCTTGTGACGCATATATGAAATACCCAAAACAGTGTGTCTTATCTGTTAGTTCTATTCATAACAGAATAAATACAAAACAATGCTAGTTAATACGCCAAATTTTTGATACACTGGTAACAGTGTCAGCAAAGTAAAATGGGAAAACGAATCCGATAATGTTATGCAAATTTCTGAAGTAAAATTGTGTTTTTTGGGGGGAACGACAGAACGGCTGTGTAAACACCTTTGACGTTTTTATGATGGTGTGGATCTTTTTGGGAGGGGGTGCTGTAAAAGTTTCAGGATTGGTAAAAGTTCTGGTCTGCTTAGTAAAAAATCAAAATAAACTAAGGTATTCCTGTCGATTTTCAAAGATTGAGGGTTTCACAGATGGATAACAAAATTAACCCAATGGACTATTTTGACCCCTTTGTTGTATGACTGTTTTTGTAAATGCTAACATAGAATACATATAGCATATAATATACATATAACGTTAATAGAGCCTTGTTTAAGATTTTCATTTTCACTGCAATCTAATAATCATAGTTACGGCAATCTTAGCACAATGCTGCATCAAAATGTTAGTGGACCTGGGAAAGCATGGGCTCCTTGGACTGTACAATTGGCACTTGCCCAATTTTAATCATTTCTGTGGCAAATGAAGCAAAAAATGATGGCACACAAGTAAACCATGTCTGCGATGTAATGGCTAAATCCAACATTTAATGTATAAAAGAAGGAAGTGGAATAGCAATACTTAAGCCACGATATGTAGACTGAAAGAATGAGATAATTGTGCATGACGTCATGTTGTTTTTGTAGGTACTGCACTTGCTTACACACATTTATTACAGCTTTGGATAAGGTTGGGGTTTTTTGTCATAACACACACTAAAATAAAAAAAGGGAATCCGTTGTTTTTTCCCTTTGCATCTGACGATCAACAACAAAAATAAACAGCATTCCGTAATATATATTAGGAAACAATAAGAAACGACGAGTTAAGGATGTCAACTTGATATGGTCAACAGACCAAGGTGGAAAATGTCTTATCTTTATTCAAAATCTAAATTAGTAACTCTCTGTCCTAACTAAAATGTAAGTATGTCTAGATATAGTTGTACAATTGAGAAATGCTCAATTATCAAAGATAACTGCGCAAAGCAAAAAAAATATTTTAATTGAACGGATAAAAAAGTTGTCAACAACTGTACGAATCCTTTGAACGTTGGTTTATCGTATTTACAGCTGGTAAAGATTTGGATCAAAGTTATCATTAGACACTTCAGCTGTTCATGGGAAAATAAGCAATACGATGATACTCAGTAAAATTGTACCATATGTCACCAAATTACCAACTAAACCATGACAACACTATGGCTGAAAAACCGGTAAATCAAGATAGGAATGAGTTTACAGAAACCAAATGGCTTTTGTCAAGTTAGTAAGGTACAGCTACAGCAATTGAACTTTCCCCCTTTTCCTCTACTTGATAATATTGATCTTCTAGCTCGTAGTTCTTCACCTGTCAGAATTTACTGATTCTACAGTATTTTAGTGCTTTTATGCTCCAGGACTGTCTGTGGCTCATAGATATACCTTCTTGTCAATTCCTGGGTACACATGATATTTGCAAAAAGCCCAATACACAACTTGGACTATCTTTTTGTGTNGGCTTTTGTCAAGTTAGTAAGGTACAGCTACAGCAATTGAACTTTCCCCCTTTTCCTCTACTTGATAATATTGATCTTCTAGCTCGTAGTTCTTCACCTGTCAGAATTTACTGATTCTACAGTATTTTAGTGCTTTTATGCTCCAGGACTGTCTGTGGCTCATAGATATACCTTCTTGTCAATTCCTGGGTACACATGATATTTGCAAAAAGCCCAATACACAACTTGGACTATCTTTTTGTGTCAGCATTACTATTGTAACTATTTCAATTATTATTATTATTATTGCTATTATTTACCATCATTATTATTATTACTATTATTACTATTATTATTGCTATTATTTACCATCATCATCATTATTATTATTATTATAATTATAAGTAGTAGTAGTAGTGGTAGTAGTAGTAGTAGTAGTAGTAGTGGTAGTAGTAGTAGTAGTAGTAGTAGTAGTAGTAGTAGTAGTAGTAGTAGTAGTAGTAGTAGTAGTAGTAACCTTATGATCGTAACTCACTGGTGGAGTTTCTTGAGGCATGGTATCAGCAAGGCTCCTCGCACCTCAAGAACTTTCTGAGGGCCCCTTGCTGACTTAAGTAAGGTAGTTTTCTGCAGTTCTACTATTCTGGTTTTCAACCCGAGAGCTCCTATGATGATCGGAACCTTCTTTACCAGGAGATTCCACAGCTTCTTCAATTCCCCAGCTAAATTTTGTTATTTGAGCATGTTTTCCTGTTCCTTTGCATTTACTCTAGGATTGCAAGGTACTGCAAAATCAATAATGGTACACTTATTGGTGTCTTTATCGACAACAATCATATCAGGTCTACGTGCCTCAATGATGTGATCAGTTTGGACATAAAGTCCCACAAGATTTTGCATTTTTCACTTTCAATTACTGCCTGAGGATTGTGGTCATACCACTTAGAAGAGAATGTTATTCCAGAACTTGACACACTTCCCAGTGGATTCTTTTACCAACCCAATCATGCCTCTTTTCATATTCTCTCTGTGAAAGCTCAGGGCATTCGCAAAGTATATGGCTGATCATCTCATCACTCTGATTACCCATTCTACACGACCTGGATAAGATTTCCATCATTCAGTTTGGTTTCAAGAATTTTTGTAACTTGTCTTTTGTATTTTTTGGATATGTTATCTTTCATTTCCTTACTCTTGACTACATCAGCCTCAAGAATTCCAAGGTATTTATAACCCTTGCACTCTTTCAAGCCTTTGATTTTGCAATCATCAGGAAGTTTTATATCCGAGATATCCTTATCACTCCACTTTCCATTCTCAAGACAATATATTTTTCAATGCCAAATTGCATTCCAATATCATTACTGAAGATTCTGACCATCTGTACAAGCAAATCTATGGCCTTCTGACTATTAGCAAAAAGCTTTATGTCGCCCATGAACAATAGGTGATTAATCTTTTGCTGATCTTTTTCAAAGTGATATCCCTGCTCCATATTTCTAAAGATACACCTGAGAGGTATCAAACAAATTACAAAGCGCAATGGCATAAGGAATCACCTTGGAAGATACCTCTTTTAATAAGGACTTCACCTAAGCTCTCATTGCTGCATATCAACTCCACTCTCCATGAGTCCATACTCTTTTCAATCAACTTGCATATATTCTTATTGATCCCTAGAGACTTCAGACACTCCATGATCCACATATGTGGGATCATGTTGTAAACCTTCTTACAGTCTATCCATCTGACAAAAATGTTACGGTGTTTCCTTTTCACCTCTTTCGGAATCATTCTGTCGATAATGAGAGGATCACGTGTACCTTTGGCGTTTTTGCAACAACCTTTTTGTTTATTGTGTAGATACTTTTTATCATCAAGAAAATAATATATTTCTTCAGACATTTTTCCAGTAAGTATTTTCCAGATTTGTGGCAAACAAGTTATTGGTTGATAGTTAATGGGCACATTACCTTTAGATTTATCCTTTTGAACTAGGACAGTTCTGCATTTGGTCATCCACAATGGGACATCATGCTATTCTACAAACTGTTTGGGATACCCATGGAATTCTAGGTGTAAACTAGTGAAATTTTTAAATCCAGAAACACTGCACTTGGTCTAGGCCTGGGGCTTTCCAGTTTGGCTATTTCTTCAAGACTTCAGAACACTTTTTTGCAGATATTATGATATCGGTTTGCTTGTCGCCGTCTTCAAAAGTATTCTTAAAAGTCATGTAGCCAATTGGCATGATTGTTGTGTGCTTGTTCCTGCCCCCAAATTCAGACCAAAATTCTTGGGCCTCAACTGGATCAGGAACTTCACTTTTTGATCTACCTTTGCTTTCTAAATCTCGGTAGAACTGACCTTGATTATTTCTGAAACTTCTATTCTGTTGGTATTGGCTTATGCAGTTGCTGGAAGCCCTTGATTTTTCCAGCTACAGCTTTAATCTTCTGTTTTATTTCCTCCCTCACAACAGTTAATGGCTTTTGTTTGATTTTGTATTTTATTTGTAGCCATTTTCTTGGCCTTGGTTTTAATCTGTTTTCTTCAAAGAGACTATTAATAAGCCCATTGTCTTTATTAGGTTCTTTTAACTTATTGTCTAGTCTCTTTTTCCACCATGGTGCTTTCCCCTTTTTTTCTGGTTACCAAGTTGTTTGCTAAAATTACAGCACCAGCATAGAAAAGATCACTTCTGAGGTATTAGAAACTTTAATTTTTGATAGTAAAGAGTTGACCTTACCCATTCCCTGGTATTGTTCAGGACTATCCTAATTTTTTGGAGCATTTGTTCTTCTTCATCACTGAGTGTACAATCAAGTATTTTCTTCGAGAACTCAGTACTATGATCTATCTCATACGACATGCTACAACTATCAGGGATGTTATTAATAATTTCTTTGATGTTTTCTGGTTCAGCTTTAACATTAAGGTCAATACCTTCTTCTGATACCACAGGCATATCATGCAATTCACCAAAAGAAAAGTCTTCAATGTTCCTTTCAATTTCCTCTAGTTCTACCTCTGACAGCCAATTCTTTTTTATGATATTGGATTTTTGGTCTATTAGCCTCTGTTCAGTCACATCAAACGTACCTTTACTCTTCCAGATCTCGTGTATTCTCTTTCTATATCCTCTCTGTTTAGGACTAATCAGATGGAAACATTTCATAATTATTCTATTTTCTTCTTGTGACCATTTCCTACTGGTCCTTTGTGAAGCAGTATCAGGATGAAGATTGGGTACTTGCTGCTGTGCTGAGGAACACCTATTATTATTATTATTATTATTATTATTATTATTTATTATTATTATTATTATTATTTCTTCTGAATATCACAACTCTTAGATGGTAGAGGTTGGCAAAACTGAGTAAAATCAAGTTACTACCTGTAACCCCAGATGTCTAGTACATAATGCAGAATCCTCGCTGTTCCCATTTTTCATGCATTTTGTAGAGTACCAATGTGAATATTTGGAGTGATGTTAGGATAGTCCATGAAATTCTCAGTTATTGTTCCGAGTGTTCCAATTACTATCAGGATTATTTTAATCTTACTGCATTTCCAGATCTTACTGATCTTCAATTTCAAATCATTGTGCCATTTGATCTTGAATCCTACTCTTTCCTCAATTCTTGTATCAAAGAGGCACTCAACATCAATAATAATAAAAAGATCTACTCTTCTTATACAAATTTCTAGCTTTTTTGAGTCTGAATATTGATGTCCCATAGCAATTTAACATCACCATTTTTAACTACTACTTCTGGTTTATGTTCGTACCACAGTTCACTGGCTCCCCTACCTCTGTTTGAGCATTTCAGATAAAATCTATTAATATCCCCTTTGCGATGTAACATTCCATAAGTTTTAATTATCTTCCTGGTTTTCCTATCAATCTCCTTCATTTCACTTGCATTTCATCCACATTTCAGCATATCATACCTACTGAATACCTAATAAGAAAAACCACTTCAGATTTAATAGCTGTGATTATATTTCCACTATTCAGGTCAGATTTGATTAGGTTTCTCAGACTTCTCAGATATTTGGATTTGATATTTTCTTTCACAAGGTCATCTTTAATAGAATCTGCTTTGATCACTCCTTAATACTTATATCTTGCTTCTGAACCAATCTCCTTAACTACCTTACCTAATGTAATTCCAATCCCTTCGGAACTAGAGAGCTTTCCTTTAATTCATGACAAAAACCCCACATTTACTGAGCCCAAGTTTCATGNACATTTCAGCATATCATACCTACTGAATACCTTATAAGAAAGACCACTTCAGATTTAATAGCTGTGATTATATTTCCACTATTCAGGTCAGATTTGATTAGGTTTCTCAGACTTCTCAGATATTTGGATTTGATATTTTCTTTCACAAGGTCATCTTTAATAGAATCTGCTTTGATCACTCCTAAATACTTATATCTTGCTTCTGAACCAATCTCCTTAATTACCTTACCTAATGTAATTCCAATCCCTTCGGAACTAGAGAGCTTTCCTTTAATTCATGACAAAACCCCCACATTTACTGAGCCCAAGTTTCATGCAAATGTCTTCACTAAAGATTCAACAGTATTCATCAGCACTTCAAGTTCCTTCTCATTCTTTCCAAAGCCTTTCAAATCATCCAAGAAAAGGAGATGAATGATTTAATATAATTTTTTCTGAAGCTGTTGCCTGCTTTAACATTCCTTGGGATTAATGGCTGGGGTATTACCCATAAGACAAAGAGTAAACCAGAAAGTCTGTCACCCTGGAAAATGTCTCTCTTCATTTTCACTTTTATTAAGGATTCGTTTCCAGACTTTAAATCTGTTTTCTAGAATCATCTGCAATTCTAAAGTCTTAAAGCTTTGGATAATCCAGGAGTGGGGGGCCATATCAATTGCCTTTTTGTAGTCCATTCACCCCATAGCTAAACCTGTTTCTTCTCCATTTGCAATTTTTGATGAAGAGTCTATCAATAAGTAATCGGTTAGTTGTACACTAAGTCTTTTTTTTACATCAACCCTTTTGTTCACTGGGTAGTAAATTATTAATGTCAAGGTGTTTATGTACTTCTTCAAACTAAATGTCAGTGAATAGCTTCCACAGCATCAACAGGCACTTTTATTAGTCTGCAACTGGTTACTACACTTCCTTTTATTACATCTTTCAAGATAAGGAAAGTAGTTTCTTTGGTAAGCCAGGCAATGGTTGTACTTGTAACCAGACAATTGTTCAGGAGTGCAGCTAGGCTTAGGTGAATTGAAGTGAGATTGTATATTGAATACCTTCAGACTCCATCAGATTCAGGGGGTTTACAGTTGGGTAACTTTTTGGCCTGAATCTTAAACATTTGAGAGATATGTTCAATCTGGTTGTGCTCGAGTGTCAATCAGCTCCTTTTCTAGAAATTTTATCCACATAACTTCACAGTTGTGTTTTATGTCTTTTTCCCAAATTCTCTTCCAAAAGTCATTTGTCTCTTGTTTATTTAGATGTTTTTCTCCCATCTAACTTATCAAACAAGTTTCTGATTATTTTCAAATAATCTGTTCTGCTGGTATTGATTGACTATTTTTTTCAAAACGTGATTAGCAAGTGAACGCCATACTGATAAATCTATATATTCAAACTGCGCATGTGTATATAATAAAACAGTACAATAACAAACAACGATATCAAAATACTACAAAAAGTACTGTCCTTTGCATTGTGATTTACATTCCTCCTTATGGAGAGTTAACTTTGTAAGTATTTCTATCAGCTCTTTATGTATATTTGCCCAATCTTTTATTACTTTCAGTGAAATGTGCAATACCTTAAACATCAACAACAAACATAAACACTTTCTTTTCACTGAACTTTTAAAGATAATCATGCAAACTACATACAATATTCTGTCATAGAAACCATTCAGGGATAAATCCTGAACTATTACCATTCTAATAATTTTTTTAATAATTGTTAGAAAAGATTTAATTTTGTAAAGCAAGCAAGAGAATGCAAACTACCTTGACTAGAGAGGTTTATTACTGTATATTTGAATGTAAAATACATAAAATAAATTCTGTTTTTATTACTACAATCCTTATAATCACTATCATTATAATCAATTGTTTACAAATTAATTACTTTCCTAAAAACTGAACTAGTTCATTAACCTGCCAAAAGAATGAGCATAGCCCCTGGTGCAAAATCCATTTGACAGAAGTTTCCCTCTAGTATAGTCCTTTGGCTTTAATGGTCTAAAACTACTTTGATAAAATTATAACCAGCTATATTGTCAATAATCACAATATATGGGGTTATTTTCAAAATACCAAATACTTATTAAACAAATCAATGCAAAATGCCAGGGAATTTGGCTTAGATTAACACATTTTCAAAAATATCTTAAAATTTGAAAAAAATTATAACATACCCCAACTGATTCATTAAGATTGACTGATCCATCATGATCATCATCAAGATGTGCATGAATCTTTTTGATTGCTTGAAAATTCAGTCCACTAGCTTCTTCATTTGTCTGATTTGTACCTAAAGATCAAAGAAAAGAAGGTTATAATTATATGAATACTTGTAAACCAATATTACAATATCAAATGACATTTACAAAATACATAATTAAGAATTTCTATTACTTTATCTCAATTTTGTATTTTGCACAAGTTTCTTTATAGCCCTTCACTTAACTATTTACCTGCCTATTCTCAAACTATTATGCCAACCACTCAACTCCTGAGGCCAAATGCAATCTGTTTTCTTGTTTCTTTTCTTGACTTCCTATTTTAGGTAATTTGATAAAAAGCTTTTTTTTACCTATTGAGGCTCAAAGTTGGTTTCATTCAGTATTTCTTGTGTTGTAGCTTTTTCTTTCTTTGTAAAAACTATAATTTTAATCATGTCAGTGAACTTGACAAATAAGGTTGTCCTTACTTTTTATCTGCATCCTGGACACATTGTCAAGAGAGTTCCACAGTGGGTGTCCAGAGAAAATGTTTATGCTGATGACTTAGTCTTGGCAAGTGATATTGTTGAGGGACTTATGGAAAAGCTGAAAATGTAGGAAACAGGTATGGAAACCAAAGGCTTGAGAGTTAACTTGGGAAAAATTAAAGCGATGGTCAGCTGCTCTGATTTTGGTAAGCCCATAGCAAATGGAATATTTCCATGCTCATTTTATGGGAAGGGAGTGGGAAGCAACTAAAAATTTGTATTACATGCAAGCACTGGGTGCATAAAAAGTACAGCAGGATAAAAGGAAGGTTGTCAGAAAATTCCCCTTTTAATTGTAAAATGTGTGTAAGTGGAAATCTTTGCACCAGTCTTGAGATTCCAAATGTGCAACTTGATGGTGAAGAAACTGAAGCAGTGGAGACATTCTGTCACCTTGGTGACACCATAAATGCCAGTAGAGGTGTGGATGCAAGGGTGAAGTGTGGATGGAGTAAGTTCCATGAACTATTGCCACTACTAAGCAGTAGAGTTCTGTCTTCTCCAACCAAAGGTATATGGCAGTGGAAGATGGCCAGTGAAGGCTGAAGATCTGAGCTGCATGGAACGAAATGACATGAAAATGATCCGGTGGATATGATGTAACACTAAAGAACAGGGTACGCTCCATGGATCTCAGGAAAAGATTAAAGTTGGACAGCATCAGTGAGTGCATGCAGAAAGATGGCTTGGTCATGTGAAGAGAAAAGATGATGATGATTGGGTGAAGAAGTGCATATCAATGAAGTCGAAGATGCTGTTATGAAAGGGAGACCAAAGAAAACATGGGAGAAAGTAATCAAATCTGATTTGAAGCAAAAAGGTGTCACTAAAGATCTAGTAAAGGTCAGAATAGCCCGGAAGCCCATTTTATTGAACCATTCAATGCATGTAAGGAAAACAGACATAAAACTGAATATGATGATTAACTTCCACTTTTAAAACTGGTGACTTTTGTGATATGTGTTTCTAATCCTCCTTTAACCTCCCACCAAAAATGACAAGGAGTCATTGTAAACCTTCAATGTTATAATAATAAAATCGCTCAAAATCATTAATTTACACTATAGTTTGGGTGATGCTACTAAAATGTTAAGACAACACTACCACCCAAAGCACTGACATTGTCATTTAAGTTTTAAATCAAGAATTAACTTAACAGAATAAATGTGAATAACTATAACATTATAATTTGAAACAGCTTTTGTCACAAGTGAAACATGATTGTCTTGTTTTCCTTCTTTCTATCATCTCTCCTTTTATCTGAAAACTGCTGTTGTCATCTAATCTTTGGTCAACTAAAATATAATATTTTCTGGAAATTCAAAGTGCACTTTCAAAACAAAAGATGGACATAAATACCATTTTCACAAAGTTTGTATTACCTTATTATTAATGGAAAGGATATATTTTGTGCTTTCAAAATTGTAACCTGTATTTTATGCAGGATAATTCATAGGTTTCCAAAAGGTTTGGTTCAGAAAAAAAGTCATCATTTTCCATAGGCAAAATAAATCACTGGCCAAAATTTTAGGTATGTCAGCTACTTTGCCTACGTTGCAATCAACTCCAGGCTCTACGAAATGTGAAGCTACCTCTTAGTCATCACAACACCCAGTTGTGCTCTGAGCTGGAGTGGTAGCATCTGCCAGGGTTCCACCTGTGGGTTAAAGGTAAACCTAGAGAGCTCACCTCTGACAAAAAACTGAGGTCCCACATTTACAATTTCTGTGGCATTCATTTGCACTATCAAGTACTATTATTGGTTCAAAAACATGTAAATGGTGTTGAGCAAGCCTTTATTACTTTAGTTAACTACTTGCAAGGGTCTTCTGACAACATCTCTTTTAATCCATTCTTGACCACGCTGCATCTTGCAAATAAAGCCCAATGGTAAGAAAGTCCAAGTGACATGGGTAGGTGGAGGGTATTACTGGAAATCTCCAGATGGAGTGTACACATTGGGACCAACTAGTGATGGCCATTTAGCACAAAATTGGGAGCAATTGTGCTGTTTGAATGAATAGTTCTGAGCACGAAAAAGATGACGTTAATGATCTTATGCAAAATGCTATCTGGAACATCCAGCACTGGGTTAAACTTATGGGTGACTTCAATGCTTGAGCTGGACATAACTACCAGACCTGGGATTAAGTACAGGGTCATCACATTATTTGCCAAAGGAACACAAAAAGGCCTTCATCTTCTTACTTTATGCTGGGAATTCAATTTTGGCATTTCCAATCCCTTTTATGAGCAGAGGAGTTATCACAAAAGAACTTGGATACATCCAAGGTCAACAGACTGGCATCTCACTGATTATATTATAACTAAATGATGGGATATTAAAGATTTCTGAATCATATATTCCTTTCACACAACCTTTTTTAGATCAGATCATGCTCTGCTATGTGGCAAGACCACCTTACATCTTACTACACAACATGTAACCAAATCCATTGTTTCCAAGATGATATACGTTCTCCCTCTTAAAATTGCTGAAAAGCAAAGTGAGCTTTCTGAGTAATATATGGGGGGCTGTTGAATCTTACTGTGTTGATTAAATCTCATAAGGGTCAGGCAACTTCTGTGTTAGGAATAACTGTCTGTACAGTGTACAAGGCAGACCTCTCCCTGTTCCTTGCAGTCTAACTGAACAGGATTGCAAAATAATGTTTGGTGGGAAAACGGCTAAATACCTAGGAGTTGTTTTGGTGTTACATTCTGGATTAGTTACCAGGTATCACACAAGTTAAGAAATAAACAATGTAAATAAAATCAGATAATTAACACAAACACTATAACAGTTAGAAGTTACACAAACATTAGACATTTCATGGACTTGGATGTCATTTAAAATTAAAGCTGGTCATCTCAGCTGATGCATGATATGATCAAGCATCATATCTTAACATGTATGTATAATACTTTAACTGGTTAATCTTGCAATTGGATGATTCAATATAAATACTTGGTAATAGGTTCTGTATTGATACTCTGATAATGCATTATAGACTGCTCATGAGAGCATGATGCAGCAATGCATCAGCTGAACAGTTCTTAAAGCCTTTTTTGACAATGTTTAATATTAAGTGAAGCATTCTTCCATTAAGGACCCAGTGATTTGGAAATTGAGTTCACCTAATAAATTAGAGTCTTTTACTTCTTCACTGTCAGTTTATTTGTTGGTAACACATCAGTTCCCCCACATAGTCAACTTCTGAGCTACTTATTCTGTTTTCAAACTAACCTTGCCCCTCTCCAGTCCACAATGTTGTTTGTCATAACTGTTCAAAACCAGGTCAATTTGCAAAAGTATAAAAATTGGCTAAAAAAGAAGCTTCTGCAAAGCAATGGAAATTATAAACCCAGCTTTTTTGCCATTGCAACTTCTCATCCTGACCATGCTTATGCAATTGCTACTGCTTGTCCTATCCATCTAAACCAAGTATCAGTTCCAATTATTATAAGTGGTAAAACCTTCACTGCCCTTGTTAATTCATGGGCAATGACACCTTTATGAAAAAGACTTTGAAGAAGTTAAGTAAATCAATAAAACCATCATCTGAAACAGTTTCAATGGCCCAAACCTCAATGGAATCAGGCACTAAGGGCAAATGTTGCTTGATTAACCTAGATGGACATGTCTACCAAGATGTACATTTCAATATCCTACAGAATATTTGATTGGATCTTGGGGTATGACTTTCAAAAGCAACATAAGAATGTGATGTTCCAATATGGAGGATTGAAACCAGACTTAGTTCTTTCACTCAAATTGTCACAACAACTAACTACTTCTGCTGTTAGTTCTAAACAATCAATCAGTATCAAGAAACCAGATCAACCTTTCCATGCTTGCTGTAGTTGAGAAGCCATCGCTATTCAAAAACCTCTAAAATGATATCAAAGCTATTGCTACCAAGTCCAGATCTTCCCACAAAGTTGATAGAGCACTCTTTGGAAGTCAAGTCTTCTCTTTCCTGAAAGCAGGTTTAATTCAAAGAAGTGACTTGCCATAGTGAGACCAAGCTCTTGTTGTCAAGGTTGAATTGCATAAAACAAGGATGTGGATAGATTACTTAGAAACAAATCTTTTTACCAAGTTGGATACTTATCCTTTTCCTCATATTGATGATGTTATCAAGAAACTTGAAGGTCTGGATAAAACTTTTCCTTACCTTGATGTTACTACAATTGGTATAGATGAAGCTGACTTGAACATAATGATGAAGCATTTAGAGAAAGGATCAAAAGAAGGAATGTTACTCTTAATTGGTTGAAAACTTTTTAGTAGTCTCAGAGATTGACATATTGGGGTACCATGCCAGGCACAATAGTTTCAAACCAGATCCTGAAATATTACACCCTTCATCAGAGTTTCCACCACCTGAAAGGGTGACTGGTGCCTTTTAAGGGTTAATGGAGAATTTGACTTGAAGAAGAAGGTAAGATTTTTCAGAATAGATGTATATCAGTCTTTACCAGGAGCCATTTTGACACATGACAATTAGTTGTTGAACCCCATGCAGTAGCTGTTGCATCTTTTACTATCAGTATCCCAGAAAGAAGATATCCCCAAATATACTTTAAACCGTTGGCACTGAACTTGCTTCTGATATAGTTCTGGCATTATTTAGTTTCTAGGTATAACATATCAAAAACCTTTATTCTCTTTACTTAATGACAGGAAAAATGTATCCAACAGACTTGAACAGTAAAAATTATGCCAACAGATATAAACATTACAGTTTTCATCAGAAGGGCAACTACCTATCAAGGCATGTTAAGCAGCTCAAATTGATGCCCAATGAATTTTGGGTGTGATCAATGAAAATAAATAACTTGTTGTTCAACCTACAGAGTGTTTGGGTCTGACTTGTATTAGCCTCTTAGGTGAAAGGAAACATGTAACCAACCCCACTTGAAAAGATTGATAAATCTAATCAAGGGAGGAAAAGCATGTTTTGACAGAATTTATCACATCTGGGGCATTCTCCTGTTAAACAGCAATAAATTCATTGAAATAAGAACATTACAAAATCAACTATTCAATCTTGTTTAAATAGTCTCCCACCCAAATCAGTTAAGCTTGAAAAGGTGCCTGAGATGTCACTTTCTTCCCCAAAACTGATGGAGGCCAGCAAACTAGGGGAAAACAAAGAAAAATACATATTCTGCAATATTTTCACTGACAAAAAGGCAAGTGAGCTAATCAAACATGAGTAGGTTTTTGTAAAAAATACTGGCACATGATTGCTATTGGCTTTTTAGAACAAAACCAAGCCCTAAGCATGTGGTTGCAGTGCAGGGCATTGTATCAATTCCCAGCTACCAGAATGGTTACACCAACAATAGCAGAAAAAGATATTACAGCTTTAAATTACATACATGATATATATGACCACATGGACAAAAATATCAGATAATGGCCCACCTTTTTAATGCCAAATCAGAACAAGTCAAATACAAATGTCCTTTCAGTAAGGCCAGAATGGGGAAATTAAATACAGGGTATTGAAGACAAGTCTTAATACATTGATGGTAAATGCAAAACCTTGGCAAAACACTTGTTACTTTGGTAGACGCTTTGCCAACAACAAAAACTCTGATTTCATTGAACTTGGCTTTAAGCTATGACAGCTTAATCAACACACTCTTCCCCTGAACTGCTCACGTGTTGAATTTATTATGGTTTTAGGGGATAATGTAACATGGAGTTTTTTTATAATGCCATTTTCATTCCTTATAACATTTTTTTTTTGTTCTTCTGTAGAACTGAACCAAAGTAAGGGAAACCTTGAGTTTTATTGTTTAATGATGAATTTGGGAAAGACAAAAATGATAATAGATGGAAGACAGATCAATAATTGGGCAAAGAGAGCATCAGTTATTTATTAATGTTTAACTCTATCGCCAGCTGGGGTGACATGGGAAAATAAGAAAATTATTTACAAAAAAGGAAAACACAAATTCTTACCGCACATTTGCAGTAAGATAAAATTTGAATGGAGAAAAATTTCCAGCATGACTAAAAAGCAGAAATTATAAAAGCATTTAATGAAAACGTTGTTTTTTCTTAAGGTTAGCCAACTTGCGGTAAGTGAGCTGGCAATAAAATGATTTGAAAAGCCAAACGGAGAATTGTTACATTTACAACAATTTTGCAAATTTGTGTCATACGCAGTAAAAAAATCTCGAGAACTTTTAATTTTGCGATACAATGACAAGCTTCCAAGAGCTAGTTAACTCCACTTAATTTCTGGCATCGGATCTACACATTTAGCACGTTAACAAACGTCGTCACACTTTCCAATGAAGTTTTAATTTGTCGCTAAGAAACTGTAACGGTTTAGTAAAAAACATGGCATACGTCTACAGTAAGAAATAAGTCAATCTGTGGATAAATCAGAAAAGAAAATATATTGATATCCAAAATTTTATGGAGCAATTAAGGCAGCTGTTGTCAATTGAATTTTTCTTGCAATTTGACCGAGTGACATTACATCATGCAGAACTTCCCTGGAGCTGAACTCAGCCACTGTAAATTAGCCCTTAAAAATTGTATTCAAAATAGTAGCTTGAAAATCAAAATTGCAAGTGTCTTAAGCAAATGACAAAAATGATAAAAGTGACAATACAACATGAAAACTCAATAACATAAATAACTAAGTAGCGTGTTTGGCATAACTCTCGATATATCTGTCGTAAAAATAGAGTTCCGTCACTTGAAAAGGGCCCATACTAATTTCATCATTTGGTTAAATCTGTCAAGAAAGCTAAGGGTGAAAATGTTGACTTTTAGGGCTTGTTCATCAGTCAGTTTTGTCCAGAATATCCGTGGGGTTTTAACTTGAAATAACGAATTCATTCAGATTTCGATGAGTTTGTCTTTTAACTGTTTGTGATCCTTAAAACGACCTGTTGTGTGTATGCTCCTCTTAACTTGTTGTGATAACTAATCCTCATTTTTTATCATACTGTTCAAACGACTGTAAACATCGCAATGACAAAACTGAGGTTTTTCTGTTCACACACATATTCAGGGTTGTGCTAATACCTGAGTTGGAATCTTTTGCTTTGTGTTAGGACGTTTTCTGCAATGGAGTAATATTCTAGTGGTAGCCGTGTGTAAAATAATAGAAACTGTAACAGTGCTGAATGGTAATTGTTCCCTTTAAAATTTTACTGAGATGTAACTTGCAATGATCAGGGTTTTGAAACGGTGTTGATGTGAAAACTACAGACTGCATGATGTATTTTTGAAAAATTCAACAAAAATTTAGAGTAGAAAGCAAGAGGATAAATAAAATAGGAAAGAAAGGAAATGAGAGGGAGAGGAAAGAACCCTAGCCAGAAGCAGGTGATCAAAGATTTACTATTGCGATATTGGTTACAAATTCCAACCAACTGATGCTAGTTGTTGAGCGGCGTAAAGATGTATAATTAAACTCCTTTTGGTCTTAAACACATTGCTTGATACTTGTTGCAAATGGGCTGAATCAACCCGGTATTGCAACTACAACGGCTAAGGCTTGTTAATAGTAGGATGAAGCAATGTTACAGTAACTAAATCAACTCACCTGTTGGCCCAGCAGACTCTGAACTTACATTTGTAGCAATAAATTGAAAAAAACAAATGATCAACAACATGCATTTCCAATAGTACATAGTGATTTTTCCTAGCTCACATTCCGGATTATAAATGGCATTCTACCGACTGCTCCAGAGCGTGAAACATGAAGTAAAAGATACATATCGAGTACATCGTGATTAATGCACCGGATGAAAAGAGAATGCATACGATTCTGAACCCTTACTCTTATCCAATGGGCTTAAACTTTTCCCTGAGAATAATGGTACAAGCAATCGCAACAATAATTGAGCTAATATCCAATAAATACGTGCTAACTCTATCCAGCTACGCCAAACTCAAGATCGTCCTAACAAAAAATCACGGAAATGCAACTTTGTGTTGTTTACCGCTTTGTTCCTTGCCAAAGAAAATACGCCAGCATTTAAAATTATGTGTCCCATTGGGTTCCGGGACCAAAATACTTCATATCCTTCAATGAAATTCTGCAGCACAGTAAATGATGAAAACTTTACGGCTAACAATAATATTCTCTAGGCCCATGAAAGTAATAATGAGGCCGAAAGACTATTTCCTCAATAACGGCGCTAATTTCTTCCCTTCCAGCCCCAAGTATCTGTAACCTGGGTCAACGAAGTGCAGGTCAATGAAATTTCGTTATTTCTTTTACTCATTTGTCACCGAACCAAACTGCGATGATTGGGCCAAATGTATCCAACTTGTATGAATAATGACTTGCCCGTATAAAAAAACCCCTGAATTAACGGCTTTCGGACCCAGCAACTCAAATAAAGTTACAGCAACAGAGTTTGTATACCAACAGTTGGAGTCTACCATATTGATCAGATTACAATAGCTGAAAGGAACAGGAAGTGGCCAATCTTCACTTTCCCCGTGCATGAAAAACTGCATAAATTATGCAAGGTAGGCCATGCAATCACTCAACCTCATCATCAAACAAAGTTGTTGCTGGGAAAACAAAAGTGCAACTTTTGACTTCAGGACGAAAAGGCCAATCTGAAAAATCTAGATCGTGTCACATGTGATCGGTGTTACACCTAAACCAAAACCTTCCTCTTCATATGGTGGTGGTATTTCAATGTGGAATTATTATTATTATCAAATATTTATACAGGATAATACAGTCAGTTGTACAAAATATCAAAATATTTACACTGTTTTCAAGAGTAGTCCTGTAAAAGAAAAAGATCAATAAATAACTTTTAAGATAAATATTTGAAAAGTAAAAATTAGTGTTGTAATTACAAATTTACAAAACAAATATAAATAAATATAAGTTGAAGATATCACATGAGCTGCATCGATCAGATAGCTGGCTAATAGGATCTTCTCAATTAAAGTTTATTTAGTAAAATTTTAAATTTTGAAGGAGTTCTTTCAATTTGAAGTTCTCTTGGCAAATTATTGAAAGCCAGTGCTCCTTGAAAGAAGAAGGATGAACGAGCAGCCTCAAGCTTTACTTTTGGAATTCGTGTCATTTTCCCATTGTTTCGTGTGTTTGTTTTTGATCCGACAGTTTCGAAATAGTCTTTAAAGTTTTTAATCGTTTTTCCATTTACGCATCGATGTATGTAGGTAACAACAACTCGTTTCATTTTTATTTGTTTTGATGATGGTATCGATGGAAGTATACCAACCACTTTCTGAGCTCGACGTTCGAGGGCATCGATTTTACTTTCAAGAGAAGCTGATATTGTGCCATACGTGGCGAAGGCGGAGTTGGTTAATATTGGTACAATCATCGTGTTGTAAATCAAAGATGCAGTTTTTGAGTCCAGATGACATCGCGTTTTTTTCAAGAGGTTAATTCTTGATGAAGTCTTTTTTATGTTTTGTACGTGTTCCGACATGTTTAATGTTTTATTAAGCGTTAACCCAAGGTATCTTTAGGTATTCGTATTGTTAATCGTAGAATGATGATGTTTTATCTGGAATTGCTGGTTGTCTAATCTGTTTAATCGTTTACTAGTCCCAAATATCATTACTTCGCTTTTGCCTTTTTTCTTGTTTACAACTAGTTCATTTTGTTCGAGCCAGTTTGTCAATGAAGCAACGTCATTGTTGAGAACTTTTTCAACTTCTTGGATGTCCTTATGAGAGTAGTAAATCACAGTGTCATCAGCGTACTTCACGATTTTGCATTTTGATAGAGCGGATAGAGCATCATTAAAGTGGAGCAGAATCATTTCTCTGNNNGCGTACTTCACGATTTTGCATTTTGATAGAGCGGATGGAGCATCATTAAAGTGGAGCAGAATCATTTCTCTGCAAAGCTCCCCCCCCCCTCACACACACACACACACACACACACACACACACATTCTCATTTTTCTTTATTCATCCGCCACGACAACCTTGTTGCTGGGTACATTGACCTGAAGGGACAAAATCTGCATTTCCCCTGACCTTGAAGGTGGGGGGACACGAATTTTATATAGTGAACAGTTACGTAACGGAAAATTGAGCCTTTTCCTTGCAACTACTTCAGCATGTACAAAGGACTTTTTTCCTGTTAAATCGAAAAACAAAATGTCAGCCTCTTCATCCCATAAAAAGGAGAAAGCGAAACGCTTTAGCAATTATTTTGCTGTGGTATTGTGCAAGCAATGAAAACTGTTAGTAACATGGTTAAAAACTTTGTGTGGAGCGTACCGAAATATTATCCATTGCAAACAAACAGGATTTTGGGACTTAAATACGTCTCTGTCACCTTTGTACGAAATCAACTGAAAAAGCTGGGCCGAAAAAAAGCGACTGGTCTGGACAATCTTCCAGCAGGACTTTTGAACGACTCGACTGAATTTATCGTAAAACCACTCACATACATCATCAATCTGAGTCTAAATACAGCTACTTTCCCTACCATCTGGAAGTCAGCAAGAGTGGTTCCAGTCCACAAAAGCGGAAACAAAGATCTTGAGACAAACTACAGACCTATATCAATCCTCCCTATCCTTTCAAAGATCATGGAAAGGGCAGTTTACAGTCAGCTTTTGTCTTACAAGCTACTTACTTCGCACCAATGTGGATATCGAAACAAACGCTCCACTAATCTCGCAGCAACGAAATTCGTTGACGATGTCTGGAGGGATATGGATAATGGATTAATAATTGGAGCAGTATTCATAGACCTCAGTCGGGCATTTGACACGCTTGGTCATGCCACATTAATGACTGAACTGAAAATGTACGGAATTTGGGGACAGGAAATTACATGGTATAACAGCTAACTATTTCACCGCACGCAAGTATTATTATTATATTATTTTATTATTATATACGAATTTTTTACCAGGATGTATCTACAGTCATATCATATATACACTATGTATATATATATACTGTTATCACAGATGTCCTGTCAGTCCATAGTCCATATCGGAAACTCAAAATCAGCTTCACAACCTGTGTTTTCCCGCAGTTCCCCAGGGATCGATCCTCGGTCCTTTGCTGTTTATAATATACTTTAATGACTTTGCCGATGTCCTTAAATCGTCGAGAATCCTGATGTATGCAGACGATACTGTCGCATATTTTGCAAATTGTAACATCCAATCCATAGAAGATACACTAAATGAAGAACTCGAAAAGATTTCCACCTGCCTCGATGAGTCTGAATTGGCCATAAGTTTAAAGAAGGGGAAAACGGAGGCGATGTTATTTGGGACAGCTAAAATAATTTCGAAAACAAAGAAACCGCTAGAGATCGTATTTAAAAACGTTTCAATCAACCGAACAACAACGTACGAATACCTTGGAAATACGCTTGATACTACAATGAATCTTCAAGGAGACTACGAAAAGCTAGTGGGCGACTTCGACTCCTCGCAAAACTCCGACTGCTCTTGACATCTGATGCGGTCGAGAAGATTTTTAGCTCTGTGATCGTCCCAAATATAACATACTGCTGCACCGTGAAGATACGACTCACCGATACACAGAAGGCGAACCTAGTCTCAATCGACTATCGTGCATCTAAGCTTATATATGGCAGAAATTTATCAAAACTAGTGACATCAAAGTGTGGAAGACTGAAGGAGCAAGCCTGCAGCACTGTCCGTAAATGTATCACTGGAAACGTGTGTAGCCCGTTCAGCAACTACTTTCAAGTGAAAGTTAACACGCACGTTCGAGTTACAAGAAATAATAACTTTTCAATAAAACTTCCTAAGAAAAAACTTGAAATAGGTCGTGAATCGTTCTATTACCAAGGTTGTCGACTTTACAATGGTCTTCCGTTAGAAATACGTAAAGAGAAAGATTATAAAAATTTTACTCATTACGAAATTAGGCATGATTTTTAAATAAAATGATTTCAAATAGCATCTTTGAATTTTTAGGTTTTCAGATTTTAGTGAGTTCCTCTAAATCTCTGCTATTCAATTTAGGCTGGTTTTTCAGCATTTTCAGTGACTTACGATGTGCTAATAGTCTTAGATCAGCCCTAAAGCATGTTTTAGCTTCCTATTTTCATTATAGTTTTTCCTTTTTGTTTACTAATGTGCCAAAACAGGACCACATTGATAGCAGTTTTTACAGTATATGTAAAATACTGATGTGTCTATATGTATATTTTACATATATGTATTGTATCCTGTATAAATATTAATTTAATAATAATAATAATATTAATATTAATAATGATAATGGAAAATAACTTTTACCTTAGATAAGAACAAAACAACTACAACAGAACAAGCTAAGAACAAGATAGAACAGAACAGACTAAGTACAAAAATTTGAAAAATAATCTAAATTGCATCCGTAGCCACTCAACAGAAAATCCCCCGAACGATATTTTGCGAACTACATGGTCTTCGAAAAAAAGAGGCGAGTCAAAACACATTCATGAAAGGGAGTGCTACGACATCTTCTTGTAGTATCAACGAATGCCATAGACGAAAAGTGGCATTTAACTCCTGTCGCATCTGAATGCGACTTGAAAAGACCATTATCAATAATGAAGCAGCTCATGCATTGCGCAACAAATATTGGTGAATATCTCCATTATCGTTGGTTTCTTTGCTTAATATTCAAGGGTTAAATTTCTAAAAACTTTGCATTGACTTGTTTAATTTCCCTGGTCTCTATTCTTAGTTACGATCTTGTAACTGAGGAATCGTGAGCATATATTCAAACACTACTGCTAAAGTTGTTGCTTCACAAAACTGTGGGTGACCTAGCGATAAGGCAGTCAACGATTATTATATTTCAGTGTTTGTTTCACGAAATCGAATGCTCATTTTCTCTTTAAAAATTTTGGCCAGGTTAACGACAATAACCTTTAACGTACATGCAACATGTTTCAAACATTTGAGTGTTTGAAACATGTATTGGTGCATCTACCACAAAATCATTAAATGGAGATGGTACGCCTCTGTCTCTTTTGGTACCTCTTCTCTTTGCCATATATTCCTTCCAGTGTTTGCAAATCTCTTGAAATCTTTTGCAAAGAATATATATTACGCATACCAAGAACATTAAAGCGACATTCATTTATTACCTTCAAAACATTGGCATATTACTGGTGGTATACTGGAACCTTTGACTTGCAATATTTACTGTTCCTAAGAACGAGCTTAAAATTTTGTTCAATAAACAGAAAAATGGTTTACAAATTTTATCATATAATCCATTGCAAAGTTTAAAAACTACTCTTCTTGACATAGTTTTCTGTCTTCCCAGGACAATTACTTCAATAATTTTTTTAACACCGAGTTTTTAAACCCCAAGCCAATAATCCAGCAGTAGGGGAGATTCATGTCAGTTTTTTTGGGGGGCATTGCTCCTCCCTCTTGTACAACTACACACCTGCGGTAAGATCATTTTCGGTTTTCTCCATCTTGTTTTTATCATCACGCTTTCCATTCTGTATGTCTCTCTATGCCAATTATTACAGCTCCCTTGTCGAAAGTTGTTGGTGTATCTATTTTCCTCGATGCCGTTTTTGCTTTTCGTTTCACAGTGTGTTTCGTCTGCATTTTTTTTCTCCACGCTGCCCTTGTCATTTCGTTTGTTACTGTAGCCATATAACATGCGACTCATGCATTAGTGTCATCACAGACTTCTTTATTCATTTTCAGTTCTCTACCTCGCGCTTTTCTTTTGGTGTACAATCTCTCATCTCTTGATTGTCTTTTATGACATCTGTTTCTCCTTAGTACGATTTTCACTATCATGTCAAATTCGTCAAGGCCTTTTTACCTAAAGTTACTCATGCTCATCACATACCCCGGCACTGGCATTACCAGACAGGTTATCGCTTTCAATAGATTTTCTAATTCAATTGCTGTTCTACTAATTTCTCCAGCCTTGTCCTGAATTCTTTCTTTATTCTTTCTACCACTTGTTTCACATTGATTTTTTCTGATTGCTTTTATCCAAGAAACCTGTTTATTTGCATAACTTGGTATATTGCTGCTTTTCTTCTAGTACTTGCAATGGATACGCAAAGCCTGCAAAGGAGATTTCAAAGACCACGAAGGAAGAGAGTGCAACAGCGAAGATGAAAGAAAAGATGGTGAAAAACAATAAAGAATGAAAAGAGAAAGATGAAGAAAAGGAAAGGAGAAATG
Organism: Morbakka virulenta; assembly: GCA_003991215.1. Lineage (NCBI taxonomy): Eukaryota > Metazoa > Cnidaria > Cubozoa > Carybdeida > Carukiidae > Morbakka > Morbakka virulenta. The sequence continues at coordinate 3,971,744 of RDPX01000026.1, forward strand.
AGGAACCAATGAGATTAAAGAAAGACAAACAAGAACTGCAAGAAAAACTGAAAAGAAAGAAGGACCTACTGGAAAGTGACAGAAAGGAAAGAGAAGATAGACTCATCAAAATTAAGAATGAAATAACTGTGATAACGCAGAGAAAAAGAGCACTGGAAGAAGAGATAAAGAACTTTAAAGACATTAATGAGAAGCTAACAAGAGAAGGTGAATTAAATAAAATGAACACAAAAGGCATGAGCAAGACAGAAGAAACAAAGAACAGATCAGAAGAACAAATGAGATCAGACATAGAGGATCAACAAGACCAAATACAAAAAATTGAGAAGAAACTAAATAAGAAAGAACTGGAATGCCAAAAAGCCAAGCAGAAGGAAAGAGAGAAGTGGGAAAATGAGCATGTGGCCAAACTGTAGAGAGAAGTCACTGAGAAAACAAAGGAAATTAATGAGATAAAAAACACAATCAAACTCTATAAGAAGAGATGCGAATACACAGAGGTAAACTATACTAGCAAACAAAACAAACCGAAATGGAAAAAGAAAGAAGAGGACCAGACACCAACAAAGGAGAAGAAGAAAATTCAGGAGAAATAGAGGATATCTATTTCAAGTACGAGAAGAAAAGGAGATGCAGGTTTGGAGAAAATTGTAATTTCAAACACAAAAGGATATGCAAATACGAACTGGTAGGAGGGTGTAAAAAAGATGAATGTCAGTTCAGCCACGATACAAGACGAGTATACACATACAATATTTGCGGGTGCTATGAAATGCTTCGACAAATTGTGGCTAAAAGACTTCTGGTAAACCTCCATTTAATTGGGGTAAGAGAGAGAGAGAGAGAGAGAGAGAGAGAGAGAGAGAGAGAGAGAGAGAAGTGGCTACAATTTTCAGATTTAATGAAAAGACACTGATCGAAGTGCTAACACCAGTGGAAATAACAGAAACATTCACAGCAAATGAGATTGTGAAACAAGGCACTGTCTTTGGCCCAATATTATGCTGTGCATCAAGTGAAAAAGTGAACAACGTTAACAAGAGGGTGACAACAAATATTATCCCAATACTCGACGTACAGGCATTCAGCTATGCAGATGATATTGCTGATGCAGGGAGTCCTACAACAGTTGAGAACATCATTGACAACATCGCAACCATGGAAAAATGCAAAAAGTTTCCGTTCAGCAAAGAAAAATAAAAAATTATGGTGATAGGGAACGCAAGAGAGGGACAAGTAACCGGGAAAATTGAACAAGGCTGGATAGAGGAATGTACAGAATATAAATACTTGGGAGTGTGGCTAAGCAGTGATAGAAAAATGACAAGACACATAAAGGATATGGAAAGTAAAGCTGAAAAGATAGCCGGTCTGATCAACCTAACGGGAGGGAAAGAGAAAGTGGGACAAATGGAGATAGCAACTAAAATATTCATATACAAAACAGTTTTGATTAATACAGTTTTCCACAACCTAGAAATATAGTCAAAGATTAGAGGAAAGGACCTGGGAGCACTGGAAAGTTTTACATAATAAAAAATATATTGAGACTGCCAAAAACAACCCCAACATGGGCAATTCTATCAATCCTGGGTATCTGGTGTACGAAAGCCACGATACTATACAAGAAACTCATGCTGTTTTACCTTCTCATCACGTCCAAAGAAGACAGGCTGGGCAAGAGGGTGGTACAGGAACAAGAAAAGTACTCGTGGAGATCATTGAAACGATAAAACAGAACAACTTAGAAATAGACCTAAGAAAGGCAGTGAAACTAAAGAAGCTATGATGGAAAAAGATGATCAAAGAAAGGATAGACAGTTGGATGGACAGAAAGGTAAAAGAAAAGACAGCAACAATCAGAAAGCTTAGATTTTTGGAGGACTTCAGGGAGAATGCTTATGTAGTGGAGCTTACATCAAGTGAGGCGAGAACAGTCACGGTTGCAAAGCTGAATATGTTGCCAGTGTATGACAACATCGAGGAGAAAGGAAAACTCTGCCGACTATGTGGAAAGGAAAGTGAAACAACAGAGCATATAATCAATTCCATAGGAGAAGAAGAAATAGGTATAGAGACGGAACATCTAGAAGAGCTAAGAGAAATGGCAAGAAGAGCAGAATGCATTATGGATAAAATAAGTACAAAGAAGTGAGGAGAAACAGCGGTTTGGAATTTGTTTTAGATACAAAGAATGTCTTGCACTCGTAGAGGTACATAAGTGCTTACCGAGTGATCTGATAGAGTGGACAACGAGAGAACCGCAGAACTGCAGAACCGCAGAAGCAACTCCCTTTATATCACTTTAACACTTTCTTTAACACGAAGTATTACTGAGGCGCCATTATAAACAAAAACAATTAGATTCTTTAGACACTTTTCTGTTATTTCTTTGTTCGTTTTGCTTTAATTGTAGATTCTATTAATCTTTGTTATTTTGCCTTCAAAAGCTTCATCTCTTTTTTAATTGGATTGTCCATGCTTTGCTATTTTCTCTCTTAGCGACTTTTCTAACATACTTTTCTCTCCTACAAGCCCAACTTTGCTTTATACTCACATATTGCCTATGAGAATACTCTTGTCAGAGTAAACATCAAGGGTTTTTTGTTTTCAGGGTAAGTGCAACCAGCCTCACCATCATTAAGAAATAGTCAATTGTATGTCTTAGGAAAATAAGTGTGTTTTCTGCATTCAGACAAAGAGGCTAATCATAAGCCTATTTTATAAAGGATGCTGATTCATATATTTCTCTGGTACTATCTTTTTGTTTCGCTCTTTTATTAACTCTGAATCCTAATCTACACAAACAGACTGTTCATTTCACTCGACAAAAGGGAAACATGCTTTTATTGTAAGTTATGCTATTCAAAAGTTGCTCAATTCACATTCTTATCGTGATAGAAGGATCACATCATACACTCATCGCAGAAAAATTGAATTCAATGATGATGTAATGATACAGCTATAAGTACACTAGAAACTAATTTGAATAAGAACTATTAGACCACTGTTTTAGATGCTTTGTATCCATAATTTTCCTTTGACATCTACGAAAGAACTTTGATTAAAAAAACCCACAATAAGACCTCTCTGCTAACAATAAGCTAGTTTACAAGAATTTCTATCAATTGATGTGTGCCTCATGCCTTGGCCTGTGGAAACAAGCCATTGTAGACATGCTAAGGACAATTTGATAACTTTCTAAAGCAAGGGCAATGCATAATTGGTTGGTGGTCTGAGTCTCCCTCGGAATTAAGAAAAAAATTAACAAGAGGTGCTTCGCCCTCTTGTACCCCAAGTAGAGATCGTTACTTGGAAAATAGTAATAATATTCCTGTTGTTAATGATATTAATAAAAAACTTCAAATTGGGTTTATTTGTAAACAAAACATTTCCATAATTCCATCTTCTTCTACATTAATAATCTCCGAGTCTGGCATATTACTTAAGACGTATGTAACAGTTTTCACCAGCTTAAAAGTTCTGAATTTTCCCTTTGCCATTTACCCATATCAAATATATAATAGGTCGTTTTTTTGTGTATGTTTATTGTTCTGCTAATTATAAAATTCATGGTCTCATTAGTTAGATTAAAGTTATTAATTTTGGTTAGGACCAAGCTATCATTACCTATTACAACAATTGCACCAAGGCTCAAATTAACATAGTAAACCTTACATTTTCTTGATAATTTAACACGTATCTGTTAATGACGTGCCGCTTTACAGTCAAAAGTTTTCTTAATGTTTCTTTCAAACCCAACAATAAGTTCCAGCAATAGCAAATTATCACCTTTGACCATGGCAAAATCAAGTCGTTCTTCTTCGTCGGTTTTGATTGAAGAATTTGGGTAAATATCTTTATCTACAAAGACTTGCAAGCCTTATGATTTCATTGTTTTGTGAATATTAAGTAAAATTGATCTGAACCACCAAATATATCTTAACACTTGCAGTGCAGTTTTACATCCTCTGATGAAATGACACAGGGTTTGCTTGTCGACAAAAAACTTGCAAGGAGAGAAGTTCGATATACCCTATTCGATGATGTTTGTTTCATTTGCTAATGTACTGTAGAGATATTAAAATAATAATAATAATAATGGAAACTATTTATTTTTTCATCTTAACACACACAATTACAAACCTCACTAATCAAGGTAGTTTGCATTGGCTTGCCTATTTAACAAAATCAAAATTAAATATTTTACTAACAAAATCAATAAAGCGACAATAGTTCAGGGTTGGTCCATGGTTTATTTCTACGACAGAATATGTAGTATGTGGTGCGAATGATTATGTTAGAAAGTTTGGTTGAAAGAAAGCGCTCGTGTTTGTTGTCGATGTTCAAAGCGTTGCACATTTTACTGAAAGTAATACAAGATTTACCGAATATACCTAAAGAGCTCATGGAGAGATTTACGAAACTAACTTTCGAAAAGCTGGATTGTAAATCACGAATTAAAGAACGATATTTTTCGTATTTGCGAGAAGAATTTTTATCCAGGTTTGTTTCATAGCCCACGGTCAATTCAAGAATGTATAGCTGTTGTTGTGGAGTAACTAAGAGCAAATCAGGCCTCAAGGCATCTCCAGTTATAATACATGGCGATAAGAATCCACAGATATCAGCATATATTGTACAGCCTTCAAGAGATTTGAGAGAACCTGCTAAAAACTGTAATGCTGAGTTGTGTCTCCAAGTATATCGACCTTCCTGAAGGTACGTTTTGCAGCCGGCGACAACATGAAGAAGGGTTTCTGTTTCAAAGCAGGAAGAGCAAGAGGACGATAGACTAAGTTTCCATTTAGATAGATTTTTACGAGTTGGAAGGGTGTTATTCAAATAACGAATGGTAAAGCTGAAGATATTTTTGGGCAGCTTACTTTGAACTTCGGACCAAAACTTGTTATATTTTGAAGTTGCGTTGTCAAAGAGAAATGAGAGAATAGTACCTTGAGTAGTAAGATGACTTTGTAAACGCTCCTTGTGTTCTGTCTGTACAGCTTTCAGAACTTCTTTTGTATTTTTATAAACATCGTGTTGTATATTGGTACCATTGCTTGTGTTTTTCCACAATGTTCGGATATTATCATTTGGTGACAACTTCAGAGCGTTACGGGTGACAGTTTGGCATTGTAGAAATTTTGTGGTAGGCAGCTGCAAGTTGAGTCCAAATTGATTTTTGGAAAGAATAATGGAGCTAAGCGTGGCACTTATAGGCAGGTCAAGCCACTGGCGTATGTATTTAGAGACCAGGTTGTCGAGATTTTCTGCCACCCAAGTCTTAGAAACATTTGAAACAGTAAGGTGCCAGGAAACCTTTGGGAGGGCAAATTCACTATAGAGACGCAGTTTGTGTTTTGGATGGATAGGTAAGGAATCAATTTGTTTGAGAAGATCTAGTAAAACAGACAGAAGCTTGGATTTGTGAGACTGATTGGTCATTTCAAAGTCAAAGTAACGTCCAAGATACTTAAAGGCATCCCCCATGGCTACAGGAGGTACAGTTTCATTATTAACAAAAAGTTTAGGTTGAAATTGAAGAGATCTTGTAGTGAATTTTTTAATTCCGAATGTGGCACATTTATCAACCCTTATGATCATGTTGGCCCATTGACACCATCGAGTAAAACAGTTTAAAAGAAGCTGGTTCTCTCTTTCCCCACTTGTAATGACCGCAGCATCATCTGCGAACTGAAACCAGTGTACAGGATTGAACATGCGATCATTCTTATCGTGAGGTGAAAAACCAAGTTGCTTGTACTTTTCAGCCCTAATATATTGAATAAATGTGTTAAAACACATATTAAAGAGTAGTGGACTAAGACAATCTCCTTGTAAAAGCCCATGACGAACTGTTATGGCTTCAGTTGTAAAATGATCAGTGATAAATGATGTTTTAAATTCAGTGTAAAGACTGGTGATTAAAGACTTAATTTTGTCAGGAATATGGTGGTGATCGAGAACAGATGTTATTAGGTTATGATGAACTTCGCCAAAAGCATTTTTTAGGTCTAAAAGAGTAATGACTAAGGAGCGTTGATTTGTGCGAGCCTTGTTTATTACATGTGCCATCATCGCAGTATGTTCCAAAGTACCCGAGATTTTGGAAGTGAAGCCTTTTTGAATCATATGTTCGACGAAGTTATTATTCTTCAGGTATTCAAATACAGAGTCACGCAAACAGGATGTAAAAACTTTTAATGGAACCGTTTGTAGAGTAATCGGTCGAAAGTTAGAAGGGTCATCGGTGTTACCCTTCTTGTGTATTAAAATCGTAGAGGCCTTTTTCCATTCAGGAGGAACTTTGCCAGAAATCCATATGATTTTAATTATTTTTGTTAGGAAAGACCGTAGATAGGGACATCGTTTAAAGCAAATTATGGATATTTTATCTAGTGGGCATGGTGAGGCAGATGACTTCATACGACGAATAACTGATGTGATTTTTTTATATGATGGAGGATCAGTGCTGAAAGGGTGCTCGGGTTCGTTGAAAGAAGGTATCCATGATGGAATTTTAAAGTGTTTGTTAGGAATTGTCGATGAAAGTATTTTTGAAAAGTATTGAGTGCAACAGACTTCTGAGAAAGTAGGAAGTATGGAAGAGCTCTTTTGCAGCACACGCTTTACGTAGCCCCAAAAGTTTTTGGAGATGAAGTTATCGTGATTAGATAGAGTGTGAACGTTATGAGAGGAAGTCAATTTTTGGCGAAGCAAAGAGGAAACGTATTTGATTTCCATGACCGATGTGTTGCTTTTTTTAAGTAATTTTAAGTCCTTTTTTAATTGGTTAACTTTGCGGTCTTGATATTTCCTTTGGTACCCTTCGTCGAAGTTCTTATTTGTAGTGCCGCATGTACGTTTAAAGTGTTCATAAATCGAATCGTTCATAAATCGAATTACAGAGTCAATCGTCGAAGGTTTCAACTCAACAGATGCAAAAATCGATTGAAAATAGCAATTAGCAATTTCCCATTGTTCACTTGACCTTGGGAGTCGTATTCCCTCTTTAATTTCAAGCTGTTCTCCACTTGACAATACTGTTGTTGGTTCACTATTGTTTGAAATGTCTTCAGGTATTTGTTCAAACGTGTCTTCCTCAAAGCCTTTAATTACTCTGCAATTCCTTTGGTGAATTTTTAATCCTTTCAATCCTTTACATACTTTTCCGCATGAACACTTAACACCAGCTGTCACATTACTAGTATAACTATCTCTATTGTTTTTCCTAATCAATGGCAAGTTAATTTCCCCATTGGGATTGCAAGTGTTTCCCTGTAACCGTTTTTTACATCTCCAGACATGGCGTCCAAGCGATTGAAATTCCTTTCCACAGAAACTACAAACTACAAATAGTGTCAAAAAGTATCGAAAACTAAACTCAAACATTATTCCAATAAAATCCTTGTGCGACGACGAGTCGATCGATATGAAATTGTACTTGTAATATTAAAAAATTAGGCAAATATTTTGCGATTAAACGAGAGCCGTGTACAGAGACTTCTGCACGCCACCGCTCGACAGCAATGAATGATAATAATAATGATAATAACAATAATAATAATAATGAAAATGAAACTGCTTAGCACACAATGAGTAAGTGTGTTGTATTGGCAAGAAAAGAATATCTAAAGCGCCACAATAACGTTTGCAAATACATACACTGGAAATTATGTAAAAAGTGTGATCTGGAAAGCGGTTACGAAATGGTATGAATGCAAACCCCAGGAACTGATGGAGAATGACTCTTGTAAGATAATGTGGAATTTTGTAATACAATATGATAGAGAAGTGATTGTGAGAAAACCGGACATTGTTGTAATAGATAAGAGTGAAATACAGACAAAAGTTATAGATGTCGCAATACACGGAGATGTTAGGGTGCTAGAAAAAAAACAGGAGAACGTTGATAAGTACATGAGATTGTTTGAGTTTGGAAAATAAAGAAGATTGAAATTATTTCTGTGATCGTTGGTGCATTGGGAACTGTCTCTAAAACTTTGAAAGGTATATTAAACAAATTGGAATAACGATGAATGCAGAACATGCCCCCAAAAACAGTACTGTTAGGTACAGCCTGAATCTTACGGTTGGTCAAAGGACATTAAAACTACAGATGGAACGGTTGTAATTCCTTGGATGGCAGGTAGCTATCTGAGATCACATCAATAACAACCGAAGGAAATGAGAATTAAAGCTTTGTGAGAAAACATATCAAACATATCAAACACAATAATAATAATAATAATAATAATAATAATAATAATAATAAACGTCCTGGGTATGACTTTAAAATGCATCCGGTTGTGGAGTTTCGACGTGGGCGAATGAGGTTACCCTTTAGCACAACTACCTCCAGGTCAAGTAATTTATTCCTACTATCTGGCATTAGAAAATCCATCTGAAATCAGCTGCACATTAAAAGCTTTTAAAATATGGAGAGTGCGTAATGAAATATTAGACTGTATTTTGATGCAATCAGACTAGCAAATGTCCGTCGTGACATCATAAAAAATAAAAGACTCACTGATATAGAATTAAATCTGATTAAAGAAACTGTCCTTGCTGAAAATTTAGAGAACTCATTAAACAATACAGAGAATTTAATTGAAGATAATGTTGAGGTACCAGAAAATGTGAATGGAGATGTTAGGGAAGTAAATGAAAATACAAGAGTTAAAGTGATTGAGACGGAAATACCGACAAATGATAATATTGAGGCAGGTATGAATGTACCATTTACTGAGTTGGAACTGAATCATATTGAAAGGATACGTTCTAACATACTCGAAGAATATGCTAAAGATAAGTTTACTGAAATGAGTGATAGGGAATCCCTTCCGAAAGTTCAAAACAGCAAAAAGAACAATAAGAACATTAGAATGGGTAATGAGGCACTAAAGATGTTTTTAGAACTGAAAGACCGAAGACCGAAGACCGACGACTTAGACCCAACTGATTTTAACCAATTAATATATGCAACTGTGAAAACTATTACCTTTGAATGTGGAATAAAGATCAAGAAAAGTAGACAATATGTGAGAAAAAACCTAAATGAGGGGTTAAATTGGAAAACGAAATAGAAGGCATTAGAGGAGAACTTTCTGTGTTATCGGAACTTCATAGAGGAAAAAAATGTTAAAAGTAGATTATGTTGCAAACTCCAAAGGAAATATAAGCTAAATAGGGATAATACAAGTGAAGTCAAGAATACTGTAAAACAGAAGTCGCAGGCGAAAGTGAAAAGGATGCAAAGATTTGAGAAAAGAGTAAAGTTCTATGGACAAAATAATACTTTTAACACAAACCGCAAGAAGTCTTATAGGGAAGTAGGTAAAGAAGGAATTAAAATCATTGAAGCACCGGAGATTGAAGAAGTCGAACAGTTTTGGAAGAACATCTGGGGTAAGGAACAACCTCATAATGAAGAAACAGAATTGATTAAAAAATTGAATCATCAAATGCAGTCATTCCTGTGCAGGAATGGAACAATATTACAACTGAGGAGGTCAAGATTGTCCTGAACAAAGCACAGAAATGGAAATCTCCAGGTGTTGATAAAGTCAATAATTTCTGGTTGAATTGTCCTGACTCTTCTCATGAAATTATGGCCCAGCAACTTTCACAATTCCTCTTCAACCCCGAAAAATGCCCGCAATGGCTTTCTGAAAGCACTACATATCTATTACCGAAAACTAACGAGACAAAAAACCCAAAAAACTACAGACCAATTACCTGTTTAAGTACTACATACAAATTACTTACCTCAATTCTTACCGATCGAACTTATTCATTTCTTGAAGCAAATAACTTATTTCCCGAAGAACAAAAAGGCTGTAAGCGTGGGTTCTATGGGTGTAGAGATCAGCTGCTCATAGACAAGATGGTTTTAGGAAACTGTAGATCAAAGCACAGAAACCCAAATGTAGCATGGATTGATTACAAGAAGGCTTTTGACAGCGTTCCACATAGCTGGATTTTGAAATCACTTGAACTGTGCAAAGTCTCTACAGTAATTGTCAATTTCATAAGAAGTAGCATGAGGATGTGGAAAACAGCTCTCTCTTTAAGCAATGAAAGCGGAATTCTTAAATCCCATCGCATTAACATAAATTATGGTATCTTCCAAGGAGACTCTTTATCTTCCCTTCTCTTCTGTATTGCCCTTTTCTCACTCTCGAAACTGCTTAATGCAACAGGCTATGGATATAAAGTTAATGGTAAAGTTTTAGATCACTTATTTTATATGGACGATCTAAAGTTGTTTGTAAAGAATGATAGTGAACTTGAAGGGCTGTTGCAAACTGTAAAGACTTTCAGTAATGACATCAATATGTCATTCGGATTGGATAAATGTGCTAAAGCAACCTTTAAGAAAGGACATAGAATGAGACGATCATGAAACCATTAAGGAACTTGAACCTGGAGAAATATATAAATACTTGGGTGTTAATGAAAGTGACGGAATCCAACACAATAGTATGAAAGAGAAAGTTAAAAAAGAGTTCTACAGAAGGGTTAGATGTATTTTTAAAACGGAGCTTAATTCTAACAATAAAATAGAAGCAATAAATACACTGGCAATTCCCGTCGTTACATATAGCTTTAATGTAATCAATTGGTCTTTAAGCGAGATCCGGAAGATGGATACGAAAGTAAGAAAGTTTATGACAATGTACCGAATGCATCACCCGAAAGCTGACGTGGATAGGCTGTATATCCCCAGGAAAGATGGAGGAAGAGGAATGATGCAATTGGAACTGAGCTACAAAACTACGACAATAGGACTATGTAAATATCTTGAATCAACCTCGGATTGGATGTTAAAATTGGTGCTTGCTCATGAACAGACGAAAAGAGCCTACTCTATCACTAACAAAGGTAGAAAGTTCATGGCAGAACTTAAGGTTGACCAAGTTGTATGCAAGGAGAGTATGGCTTGCACCAAGCAAGCTAAGATGGTAAAGCAAATGGCAAAAAATGAAGGAATAAGAAACATTAATCTAAAATTGGAAAAACAAGCCCCTCCATGGCCAATACCAAAAGCGAATCGATGATGCTGATGTAGATAAGAAACTCACTCATCAGTGGTTACGTAGCGTGGGGCTAAAAGCTGAAACGGAGGGATTTTTACTGGCTGCGCAAGATCAAAGTCTTCCTACAAAGAATTTCCAAGCAAAAAATCCTTCATAACGGTGCAAATCCTAACTGTCGGTTTTGCGACTCTTCCAGAGAAACAATAGATCATATAGTTTCTGGGTGTCCAATCTTAACACCAATTGAATACAAGCTTAGGCATGATCGAGTTGGACAATATATCCACTGGAAGGCTTGTCAACACTTTGGCCTCCCATACGCAACTAATTGGTACGAACATAAACCTGAACCTGTTACAGAAAATGAAAAAAGTACAATTTTATGGGACTTTGGGATCCATACGGACAGGACCATTCAGGCCAACCGTCCCGATATCATCATTAAAGATCACAATAAAAAGACATGTTTGCTAATAGATATGACTGTACCAACTGATAAGAACGTTTCGGTTAAAGAATTTGAAAAGCTCGCAAAGTATAAAGACTTGCAACTTGAAGTTGAAAAAATGTGGAAAATGAAAACCACTATTGCACCGCTAGCAATAGGCGCTTTAGGTGCCATAAACAAAAACGTAGAAAAACAGATTGCAAAGCTGCCTGGAACAAACTCGCTCGCCGAAATACAAAAAAGAGTGCTTAATGGGACAGTACATATACTACGAAAAGCATTATCATTATAAAACTACCTTTTTTACTATTTTACTAAACAATTATGTTATCTGATATATAAATATTTGTTGTCTGAAGCCAGCCTTTCCATTTCCTTAGGTCTCTGGGAGAGACCCGGAGTGGGATTGTATACAACCACAGAGAAAAGTAAAACCAAAATAATGATAATAACAAAGGTGAAAGTTATAGGAGCAGTGATTGAGTGTTGTGGAGGTGCAATGATGGAATTAAAAAGTGCGATTAAAGAACTATTTGACAAAATGGATAACGATGGATAAACTTGCGAACGAAAAAACAGGACAACTTCGTTAGTATTACCAGCAGTTATCATAGGAGAAGGAAATCCTCGATTTTAAAATCAGGGAAGTTAAGACTCTTTAGTCATGGTAGACAGTCTAAGTAGTGAAAGTCACAAAAACGATGGTCTGGGAAAATGGTGCTCTTAAGCTTTGGTCGGCAATTCATCTAGCAGAGGTTATGTGAGTAAGTATACACGTAACCTGAAGGTACCGTGCCAATATGGGTAATGGATGCTCCGTTATGAGGTCACAGATCGAGGAACCTGGTACAATTGGCAACCCTATGAAAAGCATAGTCTTATCCAGAGAGCAGAAGAACCCTGGATGGACTTACCTAACTTGTATGTAATCTGAAAAAATACGAATGGTAGATATGAATCAAAATCAATTTTAACCAAACAAGACCAATTACGATCAAAGAACACTTAAAGGAAATAATGTAGTTGCAACGAATCAAATTTTCCCAAATGAAGAAGCTCCAATAATCAGACACCGTTTATCAACATACTCCGATTATGAAAAATCATGGCTAGTACAAACAACTGCTAGAGAAAGAAACAAAGGTAAAGAGTTAGTGCAACGATTGAAATAGCGATAGGAACCAAAGTCACCCCAAGACGAATCACCTATTAAAACAGAACCTGAGAGAAAGAGTAGCTAGGTTAAAAAAAAATTAATTAGATTAACAATAATCAGGACATTTTCTTGATCTGTTGCTTCGTTTTACGTCTTTCATAGATGGAATCTGTGAAAGACAAAAATAGGCCCACTGCTTACCAGGGGTACCTCCATTAAAAGACCCAGCATTATACTGATACACTCGCTGGAAAGGACCTTTTGAAAAATGTTAAAAGGGTTAACAGTAAAGGTCAGTTGGGTCCCGTGGCTATTTAAACTGACTTAGTATGTTTACTATTTTGAAAACGTAACACTGACTGACCCTATCTCAAATTCCATAAGCACTAATTGAAAGGGTTACCTCCTTCAATTGATATTGTTGATGGAAAAAGGAAAATAATTTATACCCTAAAGAAAATTTTTCAAAGGGAGAATAGTTGTTTGCAGGAAGTAAAAGTTGAATCAAAAAGTCACCCAAGAAATAAAAACTAAATTGGTATTGAATAAAAATCAAAGATATGAATTAATTATTGGTTTCAAATTTGTTAACTTTCAGGCATTAGTAGATAATGATGCATTGTATACTTAATGTTTATGGTCTTTGCACAGTAGGGTATGTTCGAAAATAAACCAAATGTAATAAATTACAGAGTAACTTGCTAAGTGTTTAGACTCCACCCAACCTCGGCTTTTTAGAGCCAGCTTGAAATATGTTGTGAAATACGGTGCATGATTTCGAGAAAAGTAGCATTAAAGCACTCAGTATGTTACCTTAATAAAACATTGTGTATATGTCTTGTGGGATAAAAATCTGTAACGCTGTTGCAATGTATCAGAAGACAACAAATATTGTACCTAATGGCAACGTAACGCAAGTAAAAAGATAACCAACAAGAAATTGTTTGAAACGATATTAACGTTTTTCATAGCTTTCCAGCTTTTAGATATAAAGTTAGATATTTCACACCCCACAGCAATTTCTCCTTGGATTTAAACGAATGAAAAATATTGATCTTGCCTATATCTGCTGTTCTGAACGACCCAAATGAACATATGGGAGTCATTCGATCGTGGAAATCGCTGGAATTATTGATAGTATCACTTACAAGGCGCGGAGAGGGGCAGATAGTTTGCTACCAGACATTTGGAAGAGGATCGTTACCGACGTTATCAGGCGTTACAGGGAAAAGAAGGGTTCTAAAATGTTTAAAGTGGATTTACGTAATGCCTGAATGACCTCTGAAGTGTCTTAGTTATTGAATGCCTACTAGACTTTAAAGAGAGCTTGTATTTTCTCCCTTAAGTAATTGCTTAGGCAATATTGCAAGGCTTTTATTTCTGAGAATGATTAACGTTAGAAAATAATTTGGCTTTTATTCTCAAACAATTTGTTTAATCATAAGTTTGAACATCACCACACCCAAATAATTTGTGAGATACATTAGATCGTTGGGATTGAAAGGATAGCTAACAGTGGAGAACCACTGGCATTAGTAGGATCACTACTCCAAAAATTGAGCGAATCTAGCAATCGCAACAATCTCAAAGAAAAATAAGTATTAGAGTAGTGTGACGCACGGGATGATACAGGCAAATGCTGCTCATCAGCGAAACTTGAAAACAAATGTCAGTCTTGAAACTGAGCGTCAGGTCAAACTTAGAGAAAAAATTGCCTTAAGGCATTACCATCACACAATAATTTACCAACTATGAAATTTAAATTCTGTAATGGATAAACCGTCTCCCTCTCTGCCGATTTTCTGTATCTCTTTGCAACAAATTTTAGGTCATACCATCCTCCTCGGCGTGTTACTCAACACTGAATGACCCTTTAATCTGTGATTTAAGAAATCGCCTTTTTAACGATAGCTGCTAAAGTGCATGACTTCCCCTACATTTTAATAGTCTGGGCCATATACGTAAATCCGTAGATCCGTTGTTCCAGCAGTGTTGAGTAAAAATTTATTTCGGAAAACGAGTTGAGTCACTTGTTAATCCAAAGTAATCTTCGCCAATTAAAGATTCCAGGGTGCTTATTTGGAAAAGGGGAGGATATAAGCAAACTACAAACAAGCGTGTCTTTTAATGCGAATAGTATGATATTAATATTCTAAGCATAAGCCTTTAGAATCTTTTGCAACGAAAGTAAAAAAAAGTGGCGAAAAAGTGGCCGTATGATTGAATATTTTGCTGCAGGGGTGCATTGCCTACTTTTACTTTCCGTACGCGAGAGATTTCTCGCCAGTTTCAGTATACCACCAGGCACAGCGCGTCGCTCAAGAAGAAACAATAGTTGACGTGATGAGAAAAGCACTTGCCTGCTTAAATGCCTTTAAATCGTCAAAGTCTTTTTTACCTTCACAAACTCGAGTTTTGTATGACAAAAAGCAAAAGAAATGAGTAGTTGGTGAGACTCGTTGTGGGGATAGCCTGTTATTGCTTGAAACGGTTAAAAGTCGTCGATTGGGAGATGAAATAAAATTTTTTTTAAACCATATGCTCATTTATTTGGAAATTCTATAATCAAAAGTAAGTAATGATTATTATTGTGTGTTTCTTTTCTTTCTAAGATATGTTGCTTGCACCAAAAGCCAATGAATAGTCATCAGCTATGGGATCTTTCTAAGATTTCTACATGCATCCTCGCGCGTTTCCGTTTATTCCAACTCTCTGTTTAGTGTAAGTAGGGTCGGTTCCTGGAAAAGTGCAGTTGAAAATAATTAGCATCAATTAGCATATTTTAATGAAAACGGCATCAATCAACATCTTTTATTTTTGCAGCTAATTTATTTAAATCAACTTTTATTTTAATAATAAAATCATTAATCCAATAAATGCTCACCATACTGTAATTTGTTGAATAAATTTCAACACATCCAAATGACCTTAATTTGGTGGAAGTAATTGTATAATGCATCCAATATTTGTTAAAACTATGATGCTGAACAACGAATCGTTTAACCTTGAGGACCAAAAATAAACGACAAACCATTGTCTCCCAGCGTTTTAACTGCAATATCCTACACTGTGTTGTGTTTAAGTACATTGCAACTCTGTGTCTATTTGAAATCAATTTTAAGACTTAAAACATCTTTAACGTGGTTTTTTTTGCACACTGACCATGTTTCGGGCAGTGTTGATTGACATTCTACCACAATTTTATTACTGATACCATTGCTCATTGCTAAGATAAAATCCGAGCAAAATGGGTTGGCGAAAAATTTCTCTTAAAACGAATACAAGAATATCCTAAGGGTACATGAAACGAAGGTGGTAGATTAGTGTTTTGCACACTATGCTCCCTCTCTCTGAAGTGCAAAAAAGTGTAATGAAGAAGCATTTTCCAACCAAAATCCACGAAGTCGCAACTCACAGGGAACACAAATCTGACACTGCAGTGACTGTAGAAGAACTGCCAGCAAAAAGCCACCAAGAGTTCGGTAATTTTGCATGTATTAACAGTAACAATGGTATGGCCAAAAAGCTCTTACGCCCGGATTTTGACCTAAGGACCATTGTTTTGATTCCCGTTTGGGGGTAGTATTTTCATTTACCAAAACAAGCAGGGCTAGTGCGAGGAATTAGATCACTAATTCCAAAGCTTGGTTACACATAAGCCTTTATCCTGTATAATAATAATAATGATGTGAAAATTTAATTGTGTTATATTTCCAATGTGTGAATAAATCAAGCTGCCTACATATACGTGTACATAGTTAATGCAATTTTTTTTTACAATTAATGTACATTGTCTAGGTCAATGTAACTACTGTACTTACGACGGGATACAACGTAAACACGTAACACCTTCTACATTATATACATGTGAAAATTACAACACTTTGACTTTTCCTATCTCATTTCTACTCTGCCCTGTCGAACTACTATGAGAAGTTTTACTCCTATTTAAACTGATCCGACTGCACCAAGTATAAAACAGTTTTCCTAAGGGGTCATTCATAAAGTAGATATGCAGTAACATCTCTACATTTGACCATTCTCCTCCCCCTATTTGCACCTTTACGCTTTCACGCCTTCCCTTTACCCGTATGTACACACCTTTACTTTGTATACTCCCCTAAATCCTAAGAAGAGGACTGGAGTAGCATGCTAGAATGTTCGGTAATTGTATCAGACAAGAAAGTGGCCCCAGGTAGTGAAGCAGCTCAATGCGTACTGGTTAGATGTTTTGGGAAACAGTGAAGCAAGATTGATTGAGAAGCCTTGGCTTAATGATTACTTAAATGGCAATGTAATCAGAGGTTCCGGGCTCGATTTCTTGAACAGGAGGAAAGCCTTTCGAATTTTACAAAAGAAAAAGTGTATGATACCTTGTTCTTACAGAAAGAACAGGGTATCATACAGGCCGCCATTTAAAGACTTCATTGCTTTGGTATCGCGTTTCATCAGATCCGTTGTTGCGTTTTGGGTAATGCATAGCACATGATAAAGGCCTCCTATCATTTTTTGACGACCTTTTATCCACACAAATACCACATTATTTGCTCGTCGTATATCTTGCACTTGGCTGGTGGAAATGTCAGGTGCAGTCTTACACAGGTTGAAAATGTACTTGGTTTTTTTCTGTTTTTAATGGTTTAAAGCCATATAAGACAAAATGCTACCAAGTGTAAATGACAATAGAGATATGAGAGAGAGAAAAAACTACAATCATAGGAAGGTTTATTATTACGAGGGACGACAACTGCTCGAGGATGATGAGTAGCAACGAGGAAGGCTCATCAGAACAGTTTCCATGATAATAAATGTAGAAAAGACTACAAAAAGCTACATCCTCATCGATGAGACAAAGGTTGAGGAGTAGCAGCAAGATTAGGACCTATCAAGTTACAAACATGTCTTTGAATTCGATCAAGAACATCAAGATGAGATGATGAAGCCCCTGTCCAGATATGGCAACAGTACTGCATGCAAGGGCGGGTGGTAGACTTAGAGAGATACATAGGGATAAGGTAATCTCTAGCAAGAAGCCACGAACCAACGTTTTAAGAAGCAGACTTAGCAATATATTGAATAAGAGAACCCCAAGAAAGATCTGGACAAAATGACAAATCAATCTCATTAATGAAGGTTGCTCAAGAGGAGAAACAGCCTTACCAGGGTTAACATAAGAATGATATTTTATGAATATTGATCAGAAATAAGACCTCAGCTTTCTATTAAATGACATTAGCAGCATTTTATTTGCATTGAAATAAAGCAGCTACCTCCACCCCCATTTTCTGACACCCTGAAGGTCAGATTCTAAAGTTTCTGCAAGTTTAAGTTTTTTCTGCTATATTTCCTTGTGGTCAAAGTGGAAGTACAGGTTAGTGTCATCCGCATGTGTGTTGATAAACTGAAGCAAATTACCATGTAGATCCTTGATGTGGAGAAGAAAGAGAGTTGGACGAAGAATACAACCTTGAGGAACACCAGTGTTAATGTACTACTCATCAGATGTAATTCTATTCAATGTGACATTTATTTTACTATCTGAAAGAAAGGACTGAAGAATTCCAAAGACCCTTCAACAAATTCTATAAATAGAAAGCTTTCGAAGCAAGCCACAGTATCACACCTCATCACAACCTATTGTCCATTATATGGTATTATTGATGCTACAGAAGGTAATCTACTACTTATCATTATTTGATTGAAATCTTTAAGCCATTATGTAATGCTACCTGGAGCCTTGACAAAAGAGCCAATTAGTCAGTCTTATGATGGGGCTCCTAAGCGGGGAGTTCAATGGAAAGCAAAAGCAAATTTATACTCTCTGCATTACAAGTAGGATATTATATTGCGCATTACAATTACCCAACAAAATTCCTGGAGCTACAAATTTATTTCCATAAAGTTGTCACATTCTTTGGGAGGAGTTCCAAGGAAAGGGGACAGCTAGGTTTATACCCCTTTAAAACCAAACGATACAAGGTGGTTATCACGCGATTTAGCTTTTGGTGCTGTAGATTCATATTGTGAAACTATTGGCACTGTAATGAATAAAGTTTTTTTTAATGAAACAGAGTTTGACACAAAAGCAAGGGGTCTTGTCACAAGTATGCACAATTTTTATTTTATTTGTCTGTTGAAACTTTGCAGAAAAATTGTGATAATGACAATGGTGCAGAAACCTTCACTGGATATTATTCTGCTTCAAACCATGGTTGATGACTTTCTCCTTTTTCCTACCATTATGAACTTTGAAGAGATGTAAGCAAACTCTCTCGAAACTGATACAAACTTTTCTTTGACCTCTAGTAGAGAAGAATAATGAAAGAGTGAACTTGAAACCAAAAGATCTCCAAGGAAACAAAGTTGTGTTATGTTGAAAGAACAACCTTTGTTGGGTCTTCCGAGCCCATACCTCTGAGAGTTGAAAATCTTAAAAAGTTCTCATGGATGGACCTTACATACCCGCAGAAGAAAGTTGTACATCAAAAGGCTACTTTTCTTGAAAATAAGATACAAATTAGAGAATGTCAAGAAATATATTCGCTTGTTATTAGCGACGTTACCTTTCTAAAGTATAATCGTGATGTTTTATGCAATAACAAAGAAATTTTGATGCTTTTACAAAAGTCAATAGAAGAAAAGAGAAGGTATTGGAGAGAAAAAGGCAAAAGGTTATAGTAAGCAAAAAACATTAGATGAGAATGTTATAAATAATCAAAAGAAGATGGTTAGAGTTAGAGAAACAGTGAGTGTTGAGGAAGGAAGGAATGAATGATGGAGCAGTAAGTATCTAAGATCTGTTTACCATAATTTACTACGCAGGTCTTCTGTATGCTCTTCCTTAAGTGATGGTTTTATTTAAATCGCTGAAGTCAGCCTTTTCACAATTGTGCAGTGTAAAAGCTTTTCTATAGAATAAAGCAAGTCATTTTTTTCTTCAAGGGTACAAATGCTTCAAATAAAAGCCAACATCTGGTTTTACTTTAAGTTAACCACAGCCTGTTGAGATAGCCTGCAAAACAAATGTTTTTACAATAATTTAATCATAAGTTTTAATGAAAATAGCCGCAAGCGTTTTGAACGAGTTCCGAGAAAACATTACTGTTTTATGTGTTTTTTGAAAACAAGCAACTGTTTTTCAAGCAACTACACTCAAAATCGAATAATAACTAATCAACTCGAATATCGAGATTTGAATCTCTGAAACAACTAAAAATTGTTTTTTTATTTAAGTGACAATTAATCAAACCGAGTATTGACTGAAATCCTCCGTTGCTTCTGAAACATCTTGTAGAAATATATCATTATAACAGTGGAAATTTTTATATTTCAAGAAATAAGAAAAAATATTGTTTTTACGTTAGTTTTCTCTTTTTTAGGAATGGTACCATTACTTCTTATGGTTATTTTCATAGTTAAAAAGGTGGTCCTTGCAAAAAAAGCAACTTTTGAATTGTTAGCTCAACGCACTTTGCAGAAAACTGTTGGTACCTTTTCATCAATCCGCACTGTCCTTAGTCACCTCATATGTAATTTTTGTAATAAAATAGAACATATCGCAAAAATGTTTTAAACATCTTTTTCACATTTTCTGGTGTGTGCCAAAGCTTAGTTGAATTGGAAACAATAGAACCTGCTACTGCTTAAAGATATCAGACAGCAAAATTTCAAATCCTCTTCGTATTGTGAGTGCTGTTGATAAGAGCAAACCAAATGCAGCTCATTTCAAAGTAACTAGAGATAATATTGTTCATGTAAATTAGCCTTTAGTAGGAACTGGTATTATGCGAAATATCATTGTGCTTCTTCTAGTGTTATTGAACGTTTCATTAACAACTTATCTGTAAAGATTTCAGATGCGTCAATAAGCATTGTCAACGAAATATTTCAGCAAACCCACTTCTCCATTATTGCTGTGAGCGCAGGGGTTGTGAATGCTAATTCTGTTTCGGAAGTGTTAAGATAAATTTTTCAGTGTTCATCAGGTTAGGGGAAGGCAGTGATGGTATTCTTGCAGAGTTTTTGAACCACTCTGCACCACTACTAAAGGATGGTTAGTGGACCTATTCCAAGACTGTGAGAACCGCAAGAGAATCCTTCAACAACGGAGGCGATCGAAAATCATTGCTCTCCTCAAACCGGGAAAAGATCCAGACAACCGGAAGAACTTTAGAACAATCTCCCTACTAACTATTACATACAAACTATTTGAACGTATGATACTTGGAAGGATTAGCAACACCATCGATGAGAAACTCATCCCAGAACAGGCCGGCTTTCGCCCAGAGAGTTCGGGCTCAAAACAACTCACGAACCTAACGCAGCATATTGGAGATGGTTACCAAAAAAAACTCATTACCGGAGCAGCATTTGTCGATTTAACAGCTGCATACGACAATGTACAACATCAACGGCTCAAACACAAAATTTTGACCATCAAAAATGATGTGGACCTGTGTCATACAGTGCAAAGTATGATGAAAAATAGACGGTTCTTCGTTGAATTTAATGGTAAGAGAAGCAGATGGCGCACACAACGTAGTGGTTTACCACAAGGAAGTGTTTTATCACCTCTCCTCTTTAACATCTACACAAATGATTTACCATTACCAAGTGAATGCAGGCGTTTCATCTATGCAGATGACAACTGTATAACAACTCAACAGCGGCCCTTCACTAATATCGAAAACATCCTCGAGAACGTCCTGAACCAGCTCAATGCTTTTTACGAGTCCAACGACTTGAAACCAAACCCAACTAAAACCCAAATTTGCGCTTTTTACCTGAAAAATCAAGAGGAAAAGCGCACTCTCAATATTACATGGAACCAACAACCACTGGAGAACCATCTGCATCGACAATATTTGAGCGTCACTCTGGATTTAACACTCTCTTTCAAATCACACTGCTCTAACGTTAAGGGAAAGATCTCCACAACCAATAATCTGTTGCGCAAGTTGGCAACCTATAAGTTTGGAACCAACCCATCAAGACTGCACACCACTGCTCTTGCCTTATGCTTTTCAGTCCATGAGCATGTTTGCTCGACCTGGGGAAGGTCAACTCATGCTAAGCAAGTGGATGTTTCACTCAATAACACTTGTAGAATAATCACAGGGACAGTAAATTTTGTCAATATCCGACGTGTGGTTCTTGAGATATGGATTTTCTAACTTTATACCAGATTTTTGTTTTCACACCAGTCCATACTCTGTATGCTCTGTCAGGCATAGCCCCACCACATGTGAGAAGGACATCCGCCTCTAATCGGGAACGATTAATACAAATTACCGATTAGCGTTACCCGTTGCATATCCATGGTTCACCTCTAACTCGACTGAAGTCAAGACATTGCTTCCTCTTCATACCAGATGAAAATATCTCATCTTCTCAATCTCAAGGAGAAGCATGTGGAATGCACTATGAATCACCAAACTCAACAGCTTTTGAGAGCAGAAGTGTAGTACCCAAAGAACAATTTGCTACTGGCCACGATCTTGGCTGATTAACGTGGCGCAGTCTAAACCGGCTACGTACTGGTTCTGGTAAATGCACATCTCTCATGAAACGAATGGGGTTATCAACATCTGACACCTGCAGCTGTAACGCCACACAGACTATGGGCCACCTCCTGCAATGTCCAGACACCCAAATTGCAACTTTGGTGACTCAGAGGGGCCCACACTATCGGTAATATCATGTGCCCGCTACTGGGCAGAGACGCTGTAGCCGAGACACGAAAACGAACGAACGAGGGGAAACCAGTACATCCCAGCACCACCAAGTGTTCCTAACACCACCAGGTGGCGTCCGTTATTTTACAACATCAGATTTAGATTCAGGATATTTGCAAGTACCCTAAAGAAAGGGAACCAAAAGTCGCAATTTCAATTCACATAGGGCTTTGAAAATGTACATTGATGAGATTTTGCCTCAGCGAAGAAACAGATACTTTTCAGCAACGTATAGAAATTATGGTTGATGATCAGTAAAGGAAATCATTAGGTAGACGAGAATCAGTTATGTCTTGTTTATACGCGGGTTTTCTAATGCTGAAAATAATGTTGTGCAATAGATTGTTGTCCAGTATTACAGGATGTTAGACAATTTAAATCTTTCCCAGAACTCATAGGGTATTTTATGCGGTTTACACAGGATTTGTTTTGGCATACTGATTCATTCTGTTTGCTAAATAAGAAACATGTACCACACAAACCGGGACTTCAACAGCGGAAATCATTTTCTTATACAAAGAAAGCAGTAAATTTCTCCCCAGATTTTTAGTTTTCAGGTTTCAATTTGTCTTTTTTACTTCCAGTCAGATGAAAGTGGTAAAGGTTTTGAAGCCAGTTTGGAACATAAGAAATCGCACTCGCATATCTCATTAAAACTACTGTCTCCGATGAAGCTAATTGATTAATTATTGAAAAAGAAGTTTTGGAGTTGTAGGGTCTGTTAATTACTTTAGGCATTAGTTGTATCACTACACCTTCACTTTATATACAGACCATTATTTGTTGAAATAAATCTTTAACGTTTAGGTTTCTGAAGGTAGAATTATCGAAATAAACAAAAACTTTGAAACCTATGAATTTAAGATAGAGTATAGACCGGAACGCAGCAACACAAATGGGAACATTATCCCGTATACCTATCGTCACTACAATTTCTGTACCTAAATAAAAATTTGATGACATCCCACAATAGAAAACCAAATATCTAAACTTTTCGAGCTTTAATTCAAATATCTGCAATCAGGTAAATTACCATGAAATTCTTTGAACAAACGCAGGTTTCTTTAACCACTGTTTAGTACGTTTTACAAATACCTCTGGTATTTTGTAACATGTGTTTGGCTCTAGGACACCATCTTATAGACTGAAAACCGCGCTGTCAACTAGTGATACTTGTAATCTTATTTACGAAATTCCCACAAGTATTCACGATGATGAATTCGCAAGTCAATTTGATCAATCTTACAATAAGATAAGCTAGTGTTACTTCTAGCAAGGTATGTACAAGGAAGTAACACATTGGATTACAACGCTTTTGGTAATTTATCAATCCGCACTTGCACAGTGCCTATGGAAAGTATTCCACTAAGAGAACACTTTGCTTGCCTTTGTGTAGATGTTTTGCCCCGTTACCAACCCCTGAAATAGAAAATTGATAAAATGTTGCTTTCACAACTAAGCTATATTTTATAGCACTGACTGTATTATTAAGAAGTGTTTCTACATCATAAGCTCATTGGCCATATTACTGTATACAAAACTGTTATATATAATATATTCACTCTTGTCCTGAAGGTCCAGTAAATAGCACTCATATAGCACTCACTAGTGAAACTTTTCTACAAGGAAAGCAATCTAAAAGCTCAAAAAAGTATTTATCTTTATCAAAAATATTTATTTTCTACCTAATATATACCTCTCCGTAACAATTAATCTCTCTTCAGAGTTTTTTAACTTTGTCACGCCTGGTACTGCTCTCTTCCTATACAAACGTTCCACATTAGCGCAGGTGCCACCATCTATCCAAATTTAAAACAACAGGTTTAGAAAGCAAATAAGACAACTCAACCTTTTAGCCTCATCCTTATCAGGTCAACACGATAAGGGCTGTACAACTCATTTTCATTTGATTTGTAAGCTGGAGTTGGAGGGACATATAACTCTTTATTTCAATTTGGAAAAAGAGATAAATATTAAAGGAAAAAATGAACTAAAAATAAAGGTGATTGGCCTGTGACACAGCGCTTGGTGAAGCAGATAATAATGAAAACCGGTTTGAATCAAATTGGTGTGCCAGTTTGAATCAAATTCAAAGCTAATTTCAAACAATGGACCAGTTTTGAGATGTAACTATAATTCTTCAGTACCAAGTTTCTTCCAGGTCAATATTTTTACCAAATTAGTTTCGGACTGAGTATCTGTGCACGGCCGATGAAGGCAATGAGACCATCAAACTACAGGGTGAGAACGTTCCAAGAGTGACAGCGTTCAAGTACCTCGGCTCAACCGTGCAAGCAGATTGCAAAAGCGAGAGGAATACCGAGAAGCTTATTCAAAGCGGCTGGAACAGCTGGAGGAAGATTACCGGGGTTCTATGCGACAGGAAAGTACCGGAGAAAGTCAAGGGAAAGATGTACAGAACGATAGTACGACCAGCATTGCTCTATGGGATGGAAGCGGTGGCTATGACGAAGACCCAGGAAAGGAAGATGGAGGTGGCAGAAATGAAGATGCTGCAATTCTCGTTGGGAGTGACAAGATTGGACTGTATTAGAAACGAGGTGATTAGATCAAGGTTGGGGGTAACAGAGTTGGGCAAAAAGTTAAGGGAAGCGAGACTGCGTTGGTTGTGTCACTTGTGCCGAAGGGAAGACAGTTATGTTGGCAAACGGATTGGCAGTCTAGTGGTTGGAAAGAGGAAACGGGGAAGACCGAAAAGGCATTGGCGTGACAACATCCGGGATGATCTGAAAGAGATTGGTGCGACTGAAGAGGACACGCAAGACAGGAGGGAATGGCGAATGCGAATCCGCACCGGCGACCCCATCTAAATGGGATTCAAGCCAGTGGAAGAGAGAGTTTCGGACTCTGCTAACTTTAGTACTGTACGTATTTTTTTTAGGCCTGAAACAGAATTGAAACAGAATTTACACAAAATTGAGAGCTCTACAAAAGAAATTTGCTTTAGTTAAACGTTCTATTTTTATAAAAGCTATTAACACAGCTCAAGAAAATATCAAGAGAATTATTTAACCCAAAAATTGACTAAATTTTAGGGATCTAAAATCAAAATTCTCCGATCTTAATTTTCCCCCTGAAAAAACTCTTTTTCTTTTCGTCATCTCTTGCAAATGTCAAGTGTGCTTCATTACCAGAATGAAAAGACAAATCATAATAATATCGCTTTAAAAGAAAAATCTTTTTTATATATTTTTTACCCAAAACTGTAGCAAGTGCTTTTTAGTGAGCAATATACTTTAAACGGTTTGGTTAAATGAGAAGTAAGAACTAAGTTACAGGTAGAAAACATTTAAGCATGAAGTTGTGGAAGCATATTAAGCCCATTTTTTGTATACATTTAGCAGTCTACTTCTACAGAAAAGGGATGTGAGCATGTAATACCGATATTCTGACGTGACCTTTTCAGCTTTCACTGCTGGATAGGATAATTATTTTGAACCAGTTCTTTCATCTCGTGCCATCATTAGCTGTTAGTTCACTAGAAGGAAAACATGGTCTGTCAGGTAATAAAAATACCCACTTATCGTTGAACTGAAGTATTAACCAACGTCCACTGGTCAAAATAACAGTTGAAATTACTCTGTTTAAGATAATAACTCGTCCAAGGGAGGCTGTCTGATCAGATAACATTATTATAAACAGTTTTAAGGTTTCAGCAAAGACTATTAGTAATTTCAATTTCACTCATGTTTCAAATAGACCGATTTTATTTAAATGACACACCTCAACAAAGCTGAAAATTCAGGACTCAATAGAATGCCTGTTTTCACGTATTCCCAGTACAGCTTGTCAAAGTTACTGTGTCAGTAGGCCAGAAGATTATTAACTTGAAACTGTTCTGTCTTTTTATTAAAATGGCCCTATGACCAACTGGTTATTGTAGTACGTGGATTGAAGGATTCTTGTGATGTCAGGTACGTCTACCACGTCATTGTCACCATTGCTATCTAAGCAAACTGATGTGCAACACCGCAAATACTCAATCGACTTTTACTTTCAACATGGTACTTTAGGGAGTCTGTTTTCTGACATAGCTCTGTTAAAAGAGTGAACCAGTAATACTATTAAGTTTTATATTATAGCTTGTCAAGGTAGAGAGATTTTTTTTTAAATACATGTATTGTATGGTTACTTACTACAGATCATATTAATTGTGGTTCTTCGAAGAATAAATCTTTATCGCATTTTGAAATATGGGGGCGCACAAGACAAAAACAACCCAAAGAATAGAGACACGCTATATGAAAACAAAGAACCCTTAAGTAAAACAAAATTTTTAATGTATAGTAAACAAGCATACTTATGGCAGAAAGTCCTTATGGGGAAACCGCACGAGCCTTTTAATTAACATACTTTTATTATATACCTCATAAAATTACAGAAAAACGATTACTCTTAATTGATATTTCAATATGACGGTGTCATGCAAAATCTGCAGGTAACAAAAATTCTATTTAAAATGTCCCACTATCACAAATGCGTCTTTATATTTAGTGTCAATCATACCCACCAAGATCACACATCCCTAACTATGTTTACATCAGCTGTACAAGTAATATTTAAAAGAATGGCCACTAAGGCCGGAATCAACATTAATGCAGAGAGGATAAGGAACCCAAGTTTTGCCAATGACATCATACTGTTCATTGAACGTGAAGAACTACTTGAAAGTTTGCTAAAAAACTTAGTTTTATTCAAAATAATAGTATAATATAAAATAATTGTAAAATTAGCCAAGGGCTAAAATGTAAACATTCATTACTTTTGATTGGCCTGACGTTTTTTCTTACTCTTTTTTTGAAAAGATGTCGACAGTTTACTTGGTTATCACGAAAAAGCAAGTTCAGCTCTTCAAGTGGCACCAGTAACGTGCGAAATGTGGCAATGAAGGATGCATCAGAATTTGAGATAGCATTCCCAGCAAGCAAAAGAGTAATTTTTAACCTCTTATTGTTAAGCATTCTGTTTTTATCGATAATATTACGTCATAAGGCCATTCGAAGGCTTCTTACCGTGTTTTCATCCACTTGGGATAGTTTGTGGGATCTGTAGAAACCAAAATGAGTTGAAAATTGGCCTCTTAAAAGTCCATTATTAGAAAAGAAGCCACTTTTAACGATACTGATAATGGTATCGAAATCTCCCAAGACCCATAGTTTCATTTATATTTGATAACCACCACCTCTTGTCATATTGACAATCATGTCAATATCACAATCAAAGTAAATTTTACGATTTTGACACAAAAAAGGCCCAATACCCATTACTTTTAGGTAAATATTATTTTGTTATTTTGTTTCAAATGTCAAAGAACCACTGTTTAGTAAATTTTGCTTCTTCATTTAACGCTTTTAAAATACTTTGCTTTTAAGATGAAAATCACCAAATTCCAGAAAGACAGAGACTTATTATGTTATAAACAATTTATTTACAAAAAAAGCCAAGGCCTGTGCCATGACGTCGCACAAACAGCAATTGAAAGGAAACAGCACCAACACGAATGCATTACATGGGTGAACGAAATGTAAAGAAGCTTAAAGAGCGCAACCACTGTCCAGATCCCGCACAAAGAGGGAAAAGATCAGCAATTGGGGAGATGATGGAACAAGCCAGCACAAGCGCTGCCTCACCAGCAGAGTCCTGGTGGATGGAGTCGCTGGTGTCGCTGTGGAAGCCCTGACAATCATGTCTTACAAGTAATCGCAAACTGCAAAGATAAAGACGGAGGGTCGCCGAGTTGACGGCGGCATGCCTTCTCAACCGCGTACTGTCGACGACTTAGTCATTCCGGAGGAATACCAAGCAATACAACGTGGCGACGAGCAAGTGAAATTTCTGTAACAGGATGTAGTGTTTGAAGTTAAGCGAACGCTGATTTTTGTAACAGCTCTAAAAGACTCTCCCTGACTGCAGTGTGCAGTCCTGCTGCTTCCCCTAAAGCCAGTTGTACTGAAGATAGTGCAACAGTTCGCATTCTCCACGTTGCACGTTGAGAAAGTTGACGTTCCTCTGTACTGGACCCTACTGTGTGCACTGGCGTTTCTACCTGCCGACCAAGTATGTAACTCATTTGAGCAACTTAAGGAACACATGGAATAATTGAATATTGCAGATAGCTTGCAGCCATTATACAAATATTTTGAATACAACTATGTTGGTTGCCCTAGAAAAAGACAGGATCGGAAGACCTAATATAATTAGAAAAGAGAATGGAAAACCTTTGACAGGATAAATATGAGAGTAATATACGTATAAGGAAAAGTGACCAATTTAAGGAAATCAGTCCTCTATGAAGCCACTGTGAGTAGCGTTGTCGAAGTCTTAATTTATAGTGATGAAATCATGCTTGTAAGACTTAAAGTTACCCGTTAATGTTGGTTTTTGACATCTGCGTGCTCCTTCAGAATACGACTACAAAGATATCGAGGTTTCTAATAACAAGATAGAACAGTCCATGGGTGAAGAAGAAGGCAATGCCCATACGGTCATATTTGAAGACTACAGTTCTTCTATCGGTGAACGAAAAAACCAATGTATCGTTTGATTTTATAGGTGACTTATGAAACTTGCAAGGGGTAAAGAACTGATCTATCTCTTCTGTTGAAAGAAAATGGTAATAACAAATACCCGGCTGGAACATCATAAGGCACGGTGCTGAAAAATCCTTAGATATGTCAAGCCATATGCAAAAAGAGATTGTGTCTCACATCAAAATATTGTGCTACGAATGTTAATGTCAGACTGGAAAGGTCAAGGGGAACAAATAAAATAAANAAATACATGTATTGTATGGTTACTTACTACAGATCATATTAATTGTGGTTCTTCGAAGAATAAATCTTTATCGCATTTTGAAATATGGAGGCGCACAAGACAAAAACAACCCAAAGAATAGAGACACGCTATATGAAAACAAAGAACCCTTAAGTAAAACAAAATTTTTAATGTATAGTAAACAAGCATACTTATAGCAGAAAGTCCTTATGGGGAAACCGCACGAGCCTTTTAATTAACATACTTTTATTATATACCTCATAAAATTACAGAAAAACGATTACTTTTGTTATTTTGTTTCAAATGTCAAAGAACCACTGTTTAGTAAATTTTGCTTCTTCATTTAACGCTTTTAAAATACTTTGCTTTTAAGATGAAAATCACCAAATTCCAGAAAGACAGAGACTTATTATGTTATAAACAATTTATTTACAAAAAAAGCCAAGGCCTGTGCCATGACGTCGCACAAACAGCAATTGAAAGGAAACAGCACCAACACGAATGCATTACATGGGTGAACGAAATGTAAAGAAGCTTAAAGAGCGCAACCACTGTCCAGATCCCGCACAAAGAGGGAAAAGATCAGCAATTGGGGAGATGATGGAACAAGCCAGCACAAGCGCTGCCTCACCAGCAGAGTCCTGGTGGATGGAGTCGCTGGTGTCGCTGTGGAAGCCCTGACAATCATGTCTTACAAGTAATCGCAAACTGCAAAGATAAAGACGGAGGGTCGCCGAGTTGACGGCGGCATGCCTTCTCAACCGCGTACTGTCGACGACTTAGTCATTCCGGAGGAATACCAAGCAATACAACGTGGCGACGAGCAAGTGAAATTTCTGTAACAGGATGTAGTGTTTGAAGTTAAGCGAACGCTGATTTTTGTAACAGCTCTAAAAGACTCTCCCTGACTGCAGTGTGCAGTCCTGCTGCTCCCCCTAAAGCCAGTTGTACTGAAGATAGTGCAACAGTTCGCATTCTCCACGTTGCACGTTGAGAAAGTTGACGTTCCTCTGTACTGGACCCTACTGTGTGCACTGGCGTTTCTACCTGCCGACCAAGTATGTAACTCATTTGAGCAACTTAAGGAACACATGGAATAATTGAATATTGCAGATAGCTTGCAGCCATTATACAAATATTTTGAATACAACTATGTTGGTTGCCCTAGAAAAAGACAGGATCGGAAGACCTAATATAATTAGAAAAGAGAATGGAAAACCTTTGACAGGATAAATATGAGAGTAATATACGTATAAGGAAAAGGGACCAATTTAAGGAAATCAGTCCTCTATGAAGCCACTGTGAGTAGCGTTGTCGAAGTCTTAATTTATAGTGATGAAATCATGCTTGTAAGACTTAAAGTTACCCGTTAATGTTGGTTTTTGACATCTGCGTGCTCCTTCAGAATACGACTACAAAGATATCGAGGTTTCTAATAACAAGATAGAACAGTCCATGGGTGAAGAAGAAGGCAATGCCCATACGGTCATATTTGAAGACTACAGTTCTTCTATCGGTGAACGAAAAAACCAATGTATCGTTTGATTTTATAGGTGACTTATGAAACTTGCAAGGGGTAAAGAACTGATCTATCTCTTCTGTTGAAAGAAAATGGTAATAACAAATACCCGGCTGGAACATCATAAGGCACGGTGCTGAAAAATCCTTAGATATGTCAAGCCATATGCAAAAAGAGATTGTGTCTCACATCAAAATATTGTGCTACGAATGTTAATGTCAGACTGGAAAGGTCAAGGGGAACAAATAAAATAAAATGGAACATTAAGCGTTATCAGTAAATATTCCTATTTTTGTTGATAATGAAAGGCATCTCACTGTTAAAGATCCTAATTAATGGACATTTGAAATTGCATTGCTTTAGACCAGAAAGCTAAAAAAATAACCATAAAGTTTTGTATGAATCAGGTTGATTAAAGAAAGGTACTGAAGTAAAAGATAATTCTATTTACAGCTGGAAAAGTAGTGCCAAAGGAATGGCCACCTTCATCGCTGCAACTTAATAACTTTGATGACTACTACAGTAAATTGTCGTGAAGGGACAATGCAGTTTTATAACAGCATTGAATGAGGTGTACACAATGAAAAAAAATGCCAAAAGTACTTATGTTAAGATGATTATCAGGAAATCTTTAAATATGACGATGTAAATTAAGAGAAAAAACCGGATTGAATAGATAGCTGATTGCATATTTCTTGCCAATATCTTGAAGAAAGATGATGTATATATATATATGAAAAATAACAAAACTTGAAAGTTGTAAAGAGACACGATGAACGAATAGAATTGCTTACAGCAAGGTTTAGTTAGCCTCTTCCTATAGAATCACAGAACTGCTTGTATGAAATAAGCTTTTACATGGCCTAGAAACAAGAACTCGTAGAAAAGATGAAAACAAGAGGTCTGATGTGTTGTGGTAAACAACGTCAGAGATAAAATTGATGGAAAGAGCAGCGAAGGTAAAAATATTCACAAAACTAGAAGTCATTCTCTCATTGATTCGTACCATTTGTATTACGAACTTGAAGAATAAGATAACATTCACAGTGTATCAGCAAAACATTTACAATGACTCAATCCTTTCATTAGCCAATGGAACATTTTGAAACCATAATTTCACCTTCAAACAATTCTGATTTTAACCCAGGAAACAGAAGTATACTACCAATCTGCAATCTTTAAATATTTAAAACAGCCTAATAAAAAGTTCTGGGCTTCTGATAAAGACTTATGAAGCTGTTCTAAATAAAAGCTGTCGATACAAAAGTTCTTCTGCGAATTCTAATTTTACTACTACATTTCTTTTATTCCAGGAGCGAAAAGGTAACTACAATGAATTTCAATTTTAGATTATTTTTGGTGCTTTATCTTTTAACCCTCTTACCGGATCTCATCTTTATCTTAATATTTCGTACCATGAGTATTTATACTTTTCAAAAGCTGCGGTCTAAACCTTGACTACAGCTAATAATGTACAGAACCCTTCCCAAATATTTCTAATAGGGTGACCAGGAAAATATTCCAAGTATAGAAACTAAAGAAAAAAAAGGGTTCATACTCACATTATTTGGTGCAATTGTAATAGATAAGTTGCTAGGAGCTTCCTTAACCACAAGTAGACTGTACAAAATTATGTTATTTGCACCTTTTACTTAGCATATCATAGGTTGTTTTAGACAAAATTATTTGCATGCAGATTATTGCAAAAGCTATATTTAGATCACAGCGGTTTAGCAAACACAAGGATATATTTCTAATTTACATTTGACTGAAACTTGATAAAAATCGTACCACAAGTACAGGCTATTTGCACCTTTTACATAGCATATCGTGCACTGTAGGTTGTTTTAGACAAATAAGCAATGTTTGAACTTATGGAGTAAGAGTTTCAAATGAAATCAGAAAAATGTAAAATCAGAACATCTATAACACTGGTTTACAAAACATTTTTTTAAATTTGTGCTGATATCCATTTAAGGTGTTTTTATACAATTTTGGTATGCTGATTCCAAATCTGGTATTCATTTTGGCCCATCACGTCAGGATTTTTTTATTTTTGATTTGGTCATTTTTTAAAAAATCAGCTATTTTAGAAAATATTTCAGGCAGTCAAGATATATAAAATCGATATTTTTGCTAATATGTTAGACATTTGCACTCTAAACTCATTATGGGCTGGTAACTGTTTAAAACTCAGTTTGTTTGGAAATAAAATTACAAATTGAATAGTAATTTGAAATTTTCATAATAAAATATGCGTCATGTTGTCATGTTCCATATTATTTACGCTTCTTTTGCTCGCAGATTCCAAATCACATCAAAAAGGGGTTATGGTTAAAAAAAAGAAAACAGATTGTCACAATAAGTTATGTTAACACAAGATCAGAAATAAATACAACATTTGATATTGCTTCGTTTGTTTCACCATAAACCATGCTGCGATGCTTCATTTTATGAAAGAACTTGAGAGCTGTGGAAGAAATTGACTTCTGTGTGACACACGCGAATGGTTGAGAGCTGGGTTACTTCGTTTAATAGACCAGCAGTAGTCTGCCATCATACGAGCACTCCATCTTCCTTGATACCTGGTCTCCATGTCTTTGATATCCTGGTGGAATCGCTCTCCTTGCTCGTCACTCACATCCCCACAGTTGGGATGAAACTGATCAAGGTGATTGTGAAAAAAATGCACCTTGATACTCATGTTTGCTCCAAGGCGTTGATATGCATCCAGCATTTTCTTCACAATTTCTTGATAATTTGCTGACCTTTTGTTGCCAAGAAAGTTTTGTACGACATCAACGAATCCTCGCCACGCATCTTCTTCAACAGGATTCATAAAACTTATCAAGTTCGAGTCCTTCATCATCTTTCTTATATCCGGCCCGTCAAAAACTCCAGCCTTCAGCTTCTCAATACTTAGTCCAGGAAACAAACGGCAAATGTATTGGAAGCATTCTCCCTCCTTATTCAACGCCTTAACAAATTGCTTGATCAGACCCAACTTTATATGTAAAGGAGGGAGATATATCCTGTCTCTGTTTACAAGAGGCTCGTTTACGATATTCTTGTCTCCTATTTCGAGTGACTCGCGCAGCTCCCAATCTGTTTTAACCCAGTGGTTGGTTTTATCGCGACTATCCCACAAACATATAAAACACGGATGCTTTGTATAACCAGATTGCTGACCAAGAAGGAAATTGACCATTTTCAGGTCCACACAGAGCTTCCAGTTATGTTCACTGTATTCTATACATTCAAGAACTTGTTTAATTGACTCATACGTTTCTTTCAGTGATGTGGAATAGCCAATCGGAATTGAACCGTATTTATTAGTATTGTGTAATAGCACACATTTCAAACTTTGTTTTGAGCTGTGAATGAATAAGCGCCATGATTTTGCATCATAAGCATGAAGGCCAAACTTCAGCATTACCGGTCCTACATTATTGCAAACAATAATGTCCTCAAACTCTTGAAAGTGTGGAAGAAATTCAATATCCCTGTTACGATAGTATGTCACATTCGTCTTTTCACAAAGAAAATTTCTTTCCTTCAGGCGCGAAGCCAGCAGCTCAGCAGATTTCTTTGAGAGATTTAAATCGCGAATTAGGTCACTCAGATCATCCTGATTGAATAGATTCGGTTCACTTGAATAACCAACATAATCAGCACTGTTATCAAAATCCATGTCTTCACATTCAGATTTAGTTTCAGCTGATACGTCTAACACCGGATCTTTTGCCAATGATACAACTGAAGCAGGTACATCTAGCAGTTCTTTGAAAGTTGGTACTGGCTGTTCATCTGAGTGTGGTTCCGGTCGTCTGGCAGAAGGAATTGATGGGTAGCATATACTTTTCCGATTTTTTTTGTTATATCCAACAACGTTCGTCATACAGAAATAGCAATCGTCAAAATGATTGGTAGGTTCACGCCAGATCATGGGAATTCCGAATTGGAGCTCCTTTTGTTTGCCTTCGGTCCAGCGCCGAAGAGCCTCTTTGCAGGCTTTGCAGACAATGTGTGGAGCCCATGGCTTATCCTGATCGCCAAGCTTGATTTTGAAATATGTGTAGAAGGCTTTCTCGTAAAATTCATCAATCGATTTTCTGTTTTGTTCAAAGGTAAACTCTCCACATGTGTAGCAGAAAATGTCTTTATTGTTTTTACATTTTCTAGACATCTCTATTTTCTATAAAAAATAACATTTTATACAATGTATTTACACCTGCAGTTTATAAATAAAAGTCGCAAAATCAATATTGAAAATTTTAACACGATCAACGGCATCCAAAATCTATGACACAATCTACAAATAACACAAAGATTTGTATTTATACTTTATTCTGCTACTAAAAAACTTCTATTGTTCAATTGACAAGAACCCACAAAAGGTACCTTTATATGCTCAGACAGTGCTGTCTGTGGATTTCAGACAGTTCTGTCTGAGTATTTAGAACAGTTTTGTCTACAAATAAAGTCTGAAATTAACTATCTGTTTTATCATCGTATCTTTTTTATTATCTTATTCACGAAAATTTGTGTAAAGTTTGTTGTACGAAAAATGTTATGAAATGCTGTGACGCCTGAAACATGCTCTAAATTAGTCGATTTTGAAAAAAAATCACTGGGTGAATAAAAAAAATCCTGACGTGTTGGGCTAAAATGGACATCAGATTTGAAATCAGCATATAAAAATTGTACAAAAACACCATCGGTGGATATCAGCACAAAAAATGTGTTGACCAGTGTAATTTATCCTACATTGGTGAAAGACTTGATTCTTTACTTGTTAGCCAAATCAAACTATAAAGTAGCTATTTCCTGTAGACTAACCAGAATTATTCTAGTTTCATTTTGTTGTTTGTATCACTAATATAAGTTGTAGTAATGTGTTGAAAAAATTTTGCTTTATTCTGTAATTTAACCTAATATTTTGAAAAGGAGGAAGGGGATGATTTTGAAAAAAATCCCAGTTATATACAGTATAAATTTTTTTAAATTCTAGGCTAAAATTCTATTCACATTTTCGCAAATTTTCGCAGAAAAAATCTTCGCAATATCGACACCAAACAAAATAAAAAAAAGAAAATTTTAGAAATCTAATTCAAAAAAATAAAAAACTGTATCCTGGCAAATCAATCTAGTTTGCGAAGCAGTGACACAAGAGGTTTTTTTTAATCTTATAGCACAGAGAGAGCCTTGTCAGTTTTGTATTTGATTAAATGAGCACTATTAATTGTAAACATGATTGTATGACTTTCAGATTTTCTTGCAATTAGCAAACTTTAATCGTTGGCTGACCATGCCATCAGGTCGTTTTATCTATAAAGGTTGCTTAAAAGGATTTGTTTAGAACATTGGAAGTTGCTGCATGAGAACAGGAATTGACTAATATGTTTTTGACCTAGCACCCCGGTATCAAGTAGCTTTCCGACTGAGTGATCGGGTGACCCGACCCAATATAAACTTTGTAAAAATCAATTTAATTCTGTTGGGAACCGCTGTTATAACAATCTTTGGTATCTTCAATAAGCTTCTTTAGTGAAGCGGTTCCAGGTTATCTGAACACCCTATTTCACATAGACCTATGGGGCTTTATGATTTACTTAATTATGAAAGACTTCAAGTAAACAATAAAAAGAAACAAAGCGGCCAACTCAAAATCACCAAAAACAAACAGCATAACAAGAGTTTAATTTCATCTGAAACTTTAATCTCTGTTTACATACGATGTCCCACAAGAAATTGAAAGCCAAACACGACCCCACCCCCATGCTCTTGCCTGATGTTGGGAGACGTATCCCTCGAAATGTGCCCAAAAAACACAAAAGAAACAATACATTGAGTTAGGAACAGAAAAAATATGTTGTGGTTTACTATTTAAGGCAGATGTCACCTGAGTAAATAAAGTTAGTTAATTTCTCAATTCCAGAGATATTACAATGGAGACTCTTTTTGAAATAATAAATTTCGTACTTTAATTCGTAAGTGAACTGTAATTGATAACAATTCTTGTTATAAGTTTTTTCACTTATGACAGTGTCATACTATAATTCCTTATTTTATTCGCATTAGCAATAAGGCAACCTTAGCGTAATTCTCAGCTAGACATCTGGCGCAACAAAGAACTCTCATTAAAGTGGTTATAATATTGACTGCTTGGAAAGAAAAGAAATGGAATGAAGCACCTTGAGAGCAAATTAAAAAGATATTTTAACCATAAATATGAACAGGATAAATTGAACCTAATTGTTTATTTGGCGTTTTGGCGAGCAAACATATTACATTTTACAAAGCAGCATGAGAACTTACGGTGCCGAAGAACTAAACCTGTATATTAGTAGGCTGAAAATTGCCGCTCCTAACATGAAGTGAAGTCATTCTGGGTAAAATAACTAGAAATATATTGTCTCTAAAATTATTACACACACGTCAGTCCGTCCCTAGTTTATAAGATAGAGGCAGGAAACTAATGCTCGACAAAAATTTAATACAATCTTGGAGGTATACCTCGAGCCGTAGTTATAAGAAAAGCTAGTCTGGAAAGAAACAATGACCATTTGTATTAAAATATTGTGTACGAAAAAAGTAGAACTGAGACCTCTCAATCTGCGCTAAAATATATAAAATGGCAGTCCAATGGTTTTCTTTGTGA
Organism: Morbakka virulenta; assembly: GCA_003991215.1. NCBI lineage: Eukaryota > Metazoa > Cnidaria > Cubozoa > Carybdeida > Carukiidae > Morbakka > Morbakka virulenta. The sequence goes on from RDPX01000026.1 coordinate 4,009,099, forward strand.
ATGTTTTTATGCCCGTCGAAAATTATGCTGTTTTCAGCTGTTCCATTTCAAGAAAATATTAAAAGTTTGATATTTTCAGAATCATATTTCCAAAGGTCGATTTTATAAGAAATGGAACTTTGATTTAATTAACATTACTACCAAAGACCGGAGAAAAACATATGCCCTAAAACGAAGAATTGAGAATTATATGTTTCATATTTGTGAGCGTCATTTTTCATCGAATAAAAAAGTATGCAAGTTTCTTTAACCGTTTGGAGCCCTAAACATGTAATGACAAATAGTTTGTAAAATTGACTTTCAAAATTGTTTTGAAAGGCAACGTAAATTTTTCGTCCGTAAAAGGAATACCTCAGTAAATGCTTTGGATTGTATTGATAACTATGGTTCTCATAAATAATTCTTACAAAATCAAAAATAATCGTTAAAAATACAAGAACAACATTTTAATAAGTACTAAAATGGCAAAATAACACCTGAAAACAAGTCGTAAATTTTTAAAAGTGTATCATTTAATTTTAATCACTTTCAACACTGTGTTTTGACTCACCTTTTTTTTCAGTCCTTCACTCTGAAAGATTTCATAAAGATTTCATAACCAGTTGGGGTTTTTTTCTATCTTTGCAATGGTCCGCATTGCTAAGGAACGTACAAGCATTTTCAAGTACGTATTAATTTACTAAAAATCCCGAACAAAAAATTCTTATAGGAGAAAAATAACTCGTCAAAATAACTTTTTACCTGTTTTCCGAATCTTATTTATTATGTACTTCTGTAAACGAGTATTAAGATTGAAGATGCATCATGATTTATATCACAACAAGGAGGTTTGTTTCAGTGCACCAGTGCAGCGCTTTAAATATCTGCAAGTATGAAAATAGCTTTTTGTATAGCTCTTCAAGTTCATTCCCAAAGCAGTCTAAAAGCGAGATTAAAACTGTTACTTCTTTTTCTGGGTAAAAGAGTGTTATCCATAATATATTTCCTAACAACAAAATAAAAGTTAACAGTAAAAAGTCTTACAGAAAACTGATTTTTACTTGTATAATCATTAAGCTTCAGAAAACAAGTTTAAAAGTTAAAAGTAATTGCAAGATCCTGTAATTACTGTGGGAAAGAGGAGTGGACAATGAGAGAAGATAGTCACTTGTAATAGAGAAACAAAATGGGCATATTTCTTCTGTAATACAGTGATCTTTTAAGCGGAGAATCTGATACTCAACTGCTGGCCATCGGTGTAATAGTAACCTTGACAGCATATTGATATTTTAATTAGTAATAATAATAATATCTTACTTTACCAATTTCCCTAGTTTCTGCAGACTTTGGCGACTACAGAATCCTGCACGCTTCTATCTCTAGTCATTTGTACCTATTGTTCAGGAGTTTACTATCTTGTTTGCTCGAGCTAGTTGTTAGTATACCATTGTTTTAGTCTGCTTTTCTCTCTCTTGCATGTACATCTTCCCATTAAATCTTTAATCTGATCTTCTCAAGGTATATTTGAAAATCTGATTGGTCTAATGTTTCATGTTTTCCACCAATTTCCTTTTATTTCTATTCTCTTTCACATTGCTTCAGCGTATAAATTTTCTCCCTTAAAATACCCAGCAGCTTTTTCCAACACTATATTTTAAAAGTGGTTAAGGGCTGAGAGGTAACATGGGTAAAGTGTTCTGAATCAAAGTTAAGTAAGCTTTCAGGTACAGAGGTTCTAATCTATAAGCATGCACGGTTGGAATAGCGGATCAGATTCACTCTAAACAAAAGTGACTACACACTACATAATGTTTTCACATGAAACCAATAATTACTTTTTGACTGGAATTCTGACTGGAAGGTTCTTAGAAGTTTCAAATCATTTTGTCTTCATATTGAATTATTTTGTGATACTGTGAAGTAATAAAAATGGAAAGAAAATGCTGGGTTAACTTCTGTAAAGAAAATGATAACAAGGAGGCTAAATTTAACGTTTGTCGTCTGTCATGAGATAGAACAGAATGATAGATATAGAAGTATGACATCCTTTGAAAAAATATCTCCGACAAAGATACGACATCAGTGTTGGGGAATTATCCATATTTGTTCTACACAGTTTGAGATAATTATGGGTATGCATCAATAGGGAAATAGCTTTTTTTTTTCTTTTTTTTTTTTAGTTTTAACGTCATTTTCCCCAGCAATTGGGGCTCAGACGGTGCCCTTCATAGGGACTTTGATTTGGCAGTGAGGAATTTCTTGGCCGGATGCCCTTCCTAACGCCAACCAATGGCTTTTTTTTCTTTGCTAAGTCCCAAATTCTCCTCGACAGCTCGGGGAATCGAACCCGGAACTCTTGGTTACTATGCAGTTGCACTAACCATTAAGCCACGGCTTAATCGGGGAATCGCTATTTACCGAAAATAGGATGATCGACGTGAGTCATCGGGAACAGCACGATTGTGGTCGTGCTACGTGACTTATTTACGTAGATATTTTAGAATTACTATTGTTGTAATACATTTTGATCGTGAATAAGGGATTAGAAAATTATAAAGATTTGGGTGTGTAACTTTAGGTATTTTTTAACTGTGAATATTGTAAATACATGTTGATTTTAGATTGAGTCATGTGGGAAAGTAGGGAGTACAAGTAAGTGGAAAACTTACAAGATTCTCTAAGATCGTTTGGATTCTTCAAAATAGTATCAAGATTGTATTAGACTGAAGTGTTTCACTGGTTGTGTGTTTCGCTGCTTTGGATTGTAATGAGTCTGTATAATTTGGCTCATTAGTGTTTTATTGAATGGTTATTGATGAAAAGGTTAGTATACAGTCCTCTAGATTGGAGTTTTATTTGTTTCTCTATCTGAACCGCGCATCGAAGACATCGGATCTTCAACAATCAGCTGGAAAGGTTGATACACGAGCGTATAAAAATGATTTGCCGAAAAGCTGTTACTTTAAAGGTTTACTATAAAGGAAAAAAAGTGCAAGTGATCGACTATACATATTTAAATCTATTCTTATATGTATGTCAGGAAATGAAAAAAAGACAGCCATTGGTGTGCAGTTCAATGCGCAGTTTATTTCTAAACACCTGTAGTTTATTCATTTCAGCACTTCATTCTTTCAGGAAAGCGTCACACTACAATTTTTTAAAATAACGTTAAAATAACTTTAAAGGTACACTATAAAGGGAAAAAAGTGCAAGTGATCGACTATACATATTTAAATCTATTCTTATATGTATGTCAGGAAA